>PVIU01006934.1:0-90000 GCA_004026605.1 Ondatra zibethicus | reverse complement strand
AAACTTTTGCTTTGGCTCGGTTTTGGTGGGCTGGCCCTGTTCCTTCAGAGCCTGTTGCGGACTAGCACATCACAGCAGGCCAGCGAAAAGGAGGGAGCGCTCAGCCTCACTGTCCTCTTCCAGGGCACACCCTAAGTGACAGGAGGAACGTCCACCAGGCCACACCTCTTAAGGGTCCACCTCCTCCTGCCCCAACCGCCCTAGGGACCGGTCATTTAACACATAGGTATCTGAGGGCTGGGTGAGCCAGCACAGCTCCTCACAGCCAAGGTGTTGGCGCTCCATGGGAATGTGTGGTCCAATAGTCTTCTTGCCTCCATGAGTCCTCACAGAGGCTCTGTCACTATGGAAACAGTGAGAGGATGCTGGGATGCAGTCTAACTCTACAACTCCTCCAGTGTTAGAACAAAGTTACAGGAGCCAGACCCAGGTGCAGACTGCATCCAATGGGGAATCTTGAGCCTGGAAGATTGATAGATTCCTGAAGGATGGGTTGGTTCACAGCCAAACAAACATGAGCTTGTGTGGAGAAGCCTGGGGACAGGCAGGACCTGACAAAGGACACCTAAGCCAGCCTGCTCACAGGGAATCACTGAGACCTGAAGTCTAAGAGGCATGAGTTTGGGAGCAGCTTTAGGAAGAGTAAATCCAAACTAGTGCAGAGACCAGCAGGCTAGAAAAAAATATGGTCCAGAAGAAACCCAAGGATTTCATGAGATGTCCTCAGACGGCCGTAGGATACGCTGGGGACAGCTCAGGAAGTCTGGTTCTGAGCAGAATGCTGGCATCTGGGTCAAAAGATGGGTCTATGCAGAGCTTGGGCTGCAGGCTAAGCAAGACAAGGAGGGAGGGAGGAGGGAGGAGGGAGGAGGGCTGGGTCATGGGAGATGGTGACCCATCCGCGGGTTCTGGGCTGCTGGCTGAGGTGGCTAGGAAGGGTCTAACAAAGTCTGGGACACTCTGAGTCTGGAGGCAGCTGGGTTGGGGCAGATTGGGGGCAGAGATCAGAGCCTAGTGAGAGAGATAACAAGGAGAGCCGTCTCAGAGAGGCTCCGAGTAGTGGCCGCACGGGGCCTTGAAGAAGCTGATGCTGAGGGAGGGAAGAGGTCAGTGGTGTTAGCAGATGGAAGGAGAGGGGCAGTCGAGGTGGGACGCTCGGGGTGGCAGTGTGGAAAGAGCGGAAAGGTCGGTGGAGCCACAGACCCCAGTGCGTTTGCTGTTTTTTTTTTTAAAAAAAACCTCATTTGTTTGTTTTCAATTTTTATTATTGCTTTTTAAATCGTCATTACTACGTTTTGAGACAAGGTCTCACTTTGTAGCCCTGGCAGAACTGGAACTCACTATGCAGACCAGACTGGCCTTGAACTCACAGAGATCTACCTGCTTCTACCCAGCGCTAGATTTAAAGGCGTGTGCCACCACACCCAGCAAGGCTTCACTTTTATAAATGGTCCTTTACATGGGAAGTAAGGACAGAGATGACCTAACCTGTTTCTCTGTGTGTGTCCAGATCCAGAGGAGGAGACCATGACCACACAGGTGGTGCCCACCACAACCCCTAAGAAACCCATCCTGGGCGAGCTGACTGTGACAGATGCCACCCCTGACTCCCTGAGCCTCTCCTGGACAGTCCCCGAAGGACAGTTTGACCAGTTCGTGATCCAGTACAAGAACGGGGATGGCCAGCCCAAGGTGGTGCGGGTGCCAGGGCACGAGGACCAGGTCACCATCCCCGGCCTGGAGCCAGACCACAAGTACAAGATGAACCTGTATGGCATCCACAGTGGCCAGCGTGTGGGCCCCGTGTCTGTGGTCGGGGTGACAGGTGAGTGGACATGGGAGCCTCAGGGTGGGACCCATCAGGAAGTGGAACCTACTGTTCTTTGGTGACTAGTAACTGGGAAATCAATGGCCAAGAACTACTTAGTACCACAGGCTGGCTGTGAGCAAGACTGTGGCAGCCTGTCTGTCCTCCCCTGGGGCTGGCAGATCTCCCTCGTGACAGGGCCACCAAGGTCTTTGCTGTGCTGGCACTGTCCAGGTCCCCTCAGCTGACCCAGGAGCTTGGGCCTGTTGGCCAGCTGTCAGCTGACCAGGGACACCAGGCCCCAAGGGGGTTGCCTTTGAACTGGCATTGGGACCTCCCTGGTAGCCATAGCTTCTCCTCAAGAACCAAGGACACATGCTGGGGACCCTGCTCACCTCTCTGTCCCCTTCTCAGCTGCAGAGGAAGAGGCCCCCAGCCCCACAGAGCCCAGCACAGAGGCCCCAGAGACCCCTGAGGAGCCGCTCCTGGGAGACCTGACTGTCACAGCATCGTCCCCAGACTCCCTGAGCCTCTCCTGGACCGTCCCCCAGGGAGACTTTGACTCCTTCACTGTCCAGTACA
The DNA here is from genome assembly GCA_004026605.1 of Ondatra zibethicus. Taxonomy (NCBI): domain Eukaryota; kingdom Metazoa; phylum Chordata; class Mammalia; order Rodentia; family Cricetidae; genus Ondatra; species Ondatra zibethicus. The sequence continues at coordinate 87,611 of PVIU01006934.1, read as the reverse complement.
AGGACAGTGATGGGCGGCCCCAGGTGGTGCGCGTTGGGGGCCAGGAGAGGGAGGCCATGGTGAGAGACCTGGAGCCTGGGCGCAAATACAAGATGAACCTGTATGGACTCCGTGATAGTCAGCGTGTGGGCCCTGTGTCCACCGTTGGTGTAACTGGTAAGTGAATGTTAGATGGGTCTGTGCGGGATGACCCATTCTCATTCCTTTTCCTACCATCTTTGGGGTAACTCTTGTTCTCACAGTAGTAAGGCTGTGTGAGCACCTCACTTTTCTGGAGCTTGAGATATATATGGGCTGTTCAGTCTACATAGGACACTAACAACAAGCAAGACATCACAAGTCTGGCATACTGAATCAAGAGTTCGTTAGAGTTACTTATAAGAATATGGGTGAAGGGTTACTTGCAGAAACATGGGTGACTGAAATGCAGGTGTATTATATAAAAGCTGACCTCAACGTGGATAATGGCTCAGGAAAGATCTATCCTTGGAGCCTTCTCCAGCTCTCCTGCAAGGAGCTGCTAATGTTTAGCTAATGTTGAGACAGACATTGTGAACTTTGTAAGTTTCAGGAGCTTCCTGAGACTTTTATGCTCCCATTACTTCCTGGGTGTTTTGTTTTTGAAACAGGCCATGCTATACTGTCTTGCAACTTGCTATGTAGACCAGGTTGACCTGGAACTCACAGAGATGTGCCTGCCTCTGCCTCTCCAGTGCTGGATTTAAAGGCGTATAACACCATACCTGGCTCCTTCCTGAGTTCTACTGAGCTTTCCTACAATAGGGAATGCTTCAGGTCTTGAGAAACAGCTGCACAGCGCTGTGTTCCTTTCTCTGGCTTTTAGATTTTCCCCACTTTTCTGCAGTGTTCCCTGAGCCTTGGGAGTGGAGGGTAGAAATGCTTCATTATTTTCATTCTTCTTTTGCTGAGTGCTGGGCCATGACGACCCAGCCACTGTCATTTAGTGTCAGTAATTTCACCAGTTATGCAACTCTATGGTATACCTCTAACTGCAAGGAATAAGTTTCCTGGCATGATTAACTGGTGTTGGTAGCAACAACAATCCACGGGTGCAGACACAGGTGTTTAGAAGGGAATTTGATAGGTATATCATATCCATTTAGTAAAGCGGTCGTTGTTGCCTCCCTGTTGGAGCCTGTATCTTCTCCAGCCCCAGGCTTTAACCCTGGTTTACAGCACAAGACATGAGTTCCCTCCTGGGAAGCAGACTTTACGTCTAATTATTGTTGTACCCAGAGTGCTTGTGCCACATTGTTCCAGGGGTCTCATCTTGCCTGCATTGACGGTTCTCTAGTATTCAGGGTTCGTAGACTGTTGGTGAGGATTCCCACGTCAGCCTGCATGGTGCCTGTCAAGAATACAAACGCCAGCTAAAAGAAGGGAGCTTCCAGTGGAATCTCAGTCTGATTTCTCCACGTTCTGCAGCAAGTGTGCAGCGTGCAGCAAGTTGCAGGGTGCAACAAGTGTGCAGGGTACAGCAAGTGTGCAGCATGCAGCAAGGGTGCAGGGTGCAGCAAGTATGCAGGGCATTGCAAGTGTGCAGGGTGCAGCAAGTGTACAGCATGCAGCAGGTGTGCAGCAGGTGTTCAGAGTTCAGCAGGTATGCAGCGTGCAGCAGGTGTGCAGCAGGTGTGCAGCAGGTGTGCAGCAGGTGTGCAGCAGGTGTGCAGCAGGTGTGCAGCAGGTGTGCAGCAGGTGTGCAGCAGGTGTGCAGCAGGTATGCAGCATGCAGCAGGTGTGCAGCAGGTGTGCAGCAGGTGTGCAGCAGGTGTGCAGGGTCTTCCGCAATAGGGATTCACCATCGAGTTTAGTGTTGCCACCTGCAGCATTTTCCATAGCCTTATGGTTTGTGGGATCTTGGGGGCCTCCTTAGCCTGAAGAACTCACAGGAACGTAGCCCGTTCCTCACATCGGACTCTTACACAACCTTATAGCTTCTGGCAGTGCCCCCTCCCATTCGTGAAGGGCACCTTCCTTTAGGTTCTTTAATTCATTCTTCCCTGTTCTTCGGATGATTTTACAGATACTTAAAATATTCAGAGATTAGCATGATGCCACCTCTGTCATCAAATGCTTTCTCAGAGGTGGACAGAATAGCAACACAGGGTCCCAGACCCCTCCCATGACAAAATGTAGGGCTATGAAGACAGCCCTGGGGTGTGCTCTGAAGATCCGTGGTTAGCCATTCCAAATGAACGCAAACTGGCCTTGGGATCCAGAGCAAAGGTGCTATCAGCGAAGAAACATCACCAGAGCTCAGGGCAGTACACAAGATCCTGTCGTTTCCATCAATTGTTATCCCGAGGGAGGGACACTGAATACAGGGGCATAGACCGAGTACAACATCCTGTGTAGCCTCCCATAGCACAGAGATGCTTTCCACGAATCAGCTGTCCTCCTCACACCAGGATGCTGCTGTTTCTTTAAGAACACTGTGCATCTCTTTGCCCTGATGGTCCTGAAGGACCCGGCTAGGCCCATGCACTCTAACCGACCACGCCTGCCACTGGAGCTGGGTCTCCAGTTCTGACAGGCTCCCAGCCATCATGTGGCCATTAACCTCTGTCCCTCGCATGGATCCATACTTTCTCACAGGGGAGAAAAGTACACTGCACGCTCTGGAGGTGATAATTGTCCACCCCTAGGTCAAGTTCAACCTTTTATTTATTCATGTATGTTACATCTGAGTGCTCTGTCTTCATGCTCACCAGAAGGAACCTGATCCCATTACAGATGGTTGTGAGCCACCTTGTGGTGGCTGGGAAATGAGCGCAGGATCTCTGGAAGAGCAGTCAAGTGCTCTTAACCACTAAGTCATCTCTCCAGCACTGAGCTTAACCTTTGAAATATGCATTGTCCTATGATTTCTGTCTTCTGGGAGCTGTTGCTTGGGCTGTAGAGCCTATCAGAAGCCGCTACCACAGCGTTTGGCATTCTGCTCATTTCCTTGTGGGAACTGTCTGTACACTAATCTTGTCACGTTTCCCTTTGAGTGACCGGGACAAAACCTTTATTCTGCCTTTCCTTCCTCTCACCCCCTCTCAATTGCTTCTGCGTTTTATAAAGAGTTTTCATACTGTTCAGAGTCATTCTGAGCTCCCAGAGATTCTGAGCCATGAAGGTCACATCCCACCCTGGTCCCAGCAAGTCGCTGAAGCACTGTGTAGCTCTGGCTGGCCCAGAACTTGCTATATAGACCAGACTAGCCTCAAACTCACAGAGATCCACCTGCCTCTGCTTCTCCAGCACCAGGATTAAAGACACATACCATCACATCTGGGTTAAAGACACATACCAACACATCTGGCTACAGATCTCTTTCATAGCTTTCCTAAGAATATGATTTTGTCTGATTTCATGGACTGGGCATCTACGTTGCCTCTCTCATTCCCAATTTCCTCCTGCAACACCTTCTCCCCCCTGTGGTCTTTAAGCCCTTATATTTATGGGACTAAGTGTCTCCAATGGCTCATATGGGCCATTTCATCAGGGATTGATCTTCCCCATTTTGCCTTGGATTATGAAGTCTTTGTCTCAAGGAGGAACGGACTGTTATGACAGGTTCCTCATCTCCTCTCAGATTAATCCCATCTGCCTCTATTTCACAGCCACACAAGCAAGGCTGTTGGAGGCTCCTTTGTTATTTTCAGCTTAAAAGTCTTTCCCGGTCCACGCTGCTCGGATACCGTGTGTGCCCTCAACATCACAGATTCCCATACTCAGTCGTTACTCACGTCCTGTCTACAACTGAATCATGAATTTTCTCCTCTTTTCCTCCTGGTCCGACATAAAGTCTGTCATCTTCTATCCTTCCCTCCCCCTTAATTACCCAGTTACCAAGGGTTCCAATACTTTAATCCTAGGACGGGCTCTTTAAAACGTGTTTGGCCTGCACTCTCATCCTGCTAGCTCTAGGAAACAGTGAGCAGATACCCCGTCTCCTCTCCTCTTCTCTACTTCCCCTGCCCCAACCCAGAGGCTAATGAGCAGATTGCATCCCTATGACCTTCCCCTGCTGCAATTCCTCTCTCATGCGGGCAAGTTCTTTCTAAGAAGGCAGCTGCGTTTCCATTTCAATTCTTTGCCCACAGCAAAGGCCACACAGCAGACACCATAACTTGCTTGCCATCTCATCCTATCCATGCTACTTTTAGGGACTGGAATACACCCTCTAGTCCATTTGCTGTTTTGGAGACAGTCTTATATTTGTGTAATATAACCCATTCATCAACCACATCCGATTTAGGAAAATGGACACCCCAAGATCCTCACTTGGACATTCTCGGGTGGCCTGGATTGGGTTGCATGTCCAATTTCCTATAGCAGGGAGCATGAAACCATCATTGCAGCAAGAAGGGTCAGCATCCCATAGCACATGAAAGAGGTGGCCGTATCCAGGTCATCCCTGCAGACCCTAGGTGCTTGCCTCAGTATCTGCTGCCATGGTCACGTACCCTCTCCTCCCTAGCTCACCTTTGCTTCTGTTAGTTCATATCCCAGTGCCAATCCTGTTGGCTGACTTTCTTGAGGAGACCTGAACATCTATCTATTCATGCCAGATGAGTCAATGAAATCAGACCCAAGCAACAACCCCACCCACGTCTAGCTCAGTGATGTGTTCACCTGGGTCAATGTGGAGATCTTTGCAGAGATGCAGATAGCTCAGAGGTGGCCGCACCACGCAAACCCAACTCCAGCAGGTTACAGCTCACAGTGCACTTCTGCTCAGCGTGGGCCTGCGGGAGAATCCCTCCTCTCTACGTTCGTGCTTCTGTGGCCATGCTGAGGCCTTGTAAACCTTCTAAGCTTCAGCAACTTCCTGAGAGAGACTTGAGGGCATGCTTTAGACGGGAGGAAACAGCCACCTACAAACCAGACCACACCCAGCCTTGCATCCAGAACCTGTTATTCTGTTCCTCACAGGACCCCCAGAACCAAGTCAGTGATAAAAAAAAAAAAAAGAAAACCCACAGCCTCGGCACAGCCTCGGAACTTGTTGCTGAGCCTGTGGCCGCCTCTGGCTCCTCACAGAGGCTCTATCTATGCATCCGCCCGTGAGGGAACAGCGAGGAGGATAGCGTTCTCACTGTGCACCTAAAAACCCACTTTATTTGTTTCATTTTTTTTATTTGTTTATTGTTGCAATTTTCAACTTTTATTCCCATGGATCAATTCATTCAATTCACAAAGAACCCTGTCCCCCGAGCTGGACGCTGGGAGCTGAGTGTCAGCTGTCACCAGCCAGAGGCCTCCAGCAACTCATCCCAAATGATGGCATCCGGGAGGGGGCGGGTCAGGTGTCTAGCATGATGTTCCAAGCCTGTTCCTAGCAAAGTCCTGAAGCCGGAGAGGAAGGAAATGGCAAAGAGATCCAGCGCAGGGAAGCCCAGGGCAGTGGCCTTGTGGGGCTCAAACATGGTGGAGGCTAGAGGGAGGGGAGGAGCCATGTTGGTGGATAGAGGGGGAAACCTAGGCGGGGTGCCAGGAATGGCAGCGTAGAAGACACGGAAAAGATACGTAGTGATCTCTGTAGCCAGTGTCACCTCAGCCAGAAGTCTTCAGGACTTCATTTTTATAAAAGCCCCTTTGTGTGGATACTGAGGACAGGGAAGACATAACCCATCCCTGTGTGTGTGTGTCCAGATCCAGAGGAGGAGACCATGACCACACAGGTGGTGCCCACCACAACCCCTAAGAAACCCATCCTGGGCGAGCTGACTGTGACAGATGCCACCCCTGACTCCCTGAGCCTCTCTTGGACAGTCCCCGAAGGACAGTTTGACCAATTCGTGATCCAGTACAAGAACGGGGATGGCCAGCCCAAGGTGGTGCGGGTGCCAGGGCACGAGGACCAGGTCACCATCCCCGGCCTGGAGCCAGACCACAAGTACAAGATGAACCTGTATGGCATCCACAGTGGCCAGCGTGTGGGCCCCGTGTCTGTGGTCGGGGTGACGGGTGAGTGGACATGGAGCCTAGGATTCACTAGGAGAGAGACCGTCTGCTCTGGGTAGGAGTCAGTGGCCTGGGACTGGCTAATACCTCAGACCTTCTGTGGCCAAGGCTATGGCCTATGTGCCTCTCCCTGGAGCTGGCCTATCTCCCCTGTGCAGGGATGGGGACATTAAGACCTTTGCTGTGCTGGCACTGTCCAGGTCCCCTCAGCTGACCCAGGAGCTTGGGCCTGTTGGCCAGCTGTCAGCTGACCAGGACCCCAAAGCCCCCCCAAGGTGGGCTTTTCTGAACTGACCTTAGAACCACCTTGGTAACTATGGCTACTCTGTCCTCACTTGAGGACACCTGCGGGGACCCTGCTCACCTCTCTGTCCCCTTCTCAGCTGCAGAGGAAGAGGCCCCCAGCCCCACAGAGCCCAGCACAGAGGCCCCAGAGACCCCTGAGGAGCCGCTCCTGGGAGACCTGACTGTCACAGCATCGTCCCCAGACTCCCTGAGCCTCTCCTGGACCGTCCTCCAGGGAGACTTTGACTCCTTCACTGTCCAGTACAAGGACAGTGATGGGCGGCCCCAGGTGGTGCGTGTTGGGGGCCAGGAGAGGGAGGCCATGGTGAGAGACCTGGAGCCTGGGCGCAAGTACAAGATGAACCTGTATGGACTCCATGATGGCCAGCGTGTGGGCCCCATGTCCACCGTGGGCATGACGGGTGAGTGTTAGCTGTGCCTCTGGGGGAAACCAGCCCGGCACGACTCCTTTTCCAGCCATCGTCATGGAAATGCCTGTACTGTGCACCAAAGCTGCCTGGCAGGTCTGACATCTCCACCAGTCAGCCTCAGACCCAGCAGTGTGTCCAGAGCCTGTTTCTTTTTTCTTTGTTGTTTTTTCGAGACGAGGTCTCTCTGTGTAACAATCATAGCTGGAACTAGCTCTTGTAGACCAAGCTGGCCTTGAACTCACAGAGATCCATCTGCCTCTGCCTTGAAAGTGCTGGGATTAAAGGCATGTGCCTGCAGGGCCTGGCCAGAGCCTGTTTCTAAGGGGATCCTGGGGAAAACGCTGCTGGTTCATGGATCAGCCCTGGAGCAGCAGAGGTGTCAGCCCCTCTCTGGGATGTGCTTCCAGGGCTCCTCACAGAGCGGCTCTATCCCTGTGAAGTTCTCTGGCCCGGGGAAGTGGGTGGGAATAGAGCTGGGTCTGTGTATGTGCAAGCCCCTTTTCCTTTTTTTCTCTCCTCCCTTCCTTCCTTCCTTCCTCTTCCCTCCCTCCCTCCCTCCCTCCCTCCTTCTTTACTTCCTTTTGTCTTCCTTCCTTACTTCCATCCTCCCTTCTCCTTCCCTTTCTCCTTTCTTCCTTCCCTCTTTCCTTCCTCCTTCCTCCCTCCCTCCTCCCTTCTCCTTCCTCCCTCTCTCCTCTCCCCTCATTCCCTCCCTCCCTCCTCCCTCCTTCCATTTTAAACTTCATTCACATGTCCCCGTTCCCTGATCTGGGGACTGTGGGGCTGTCAGCTGGGGAGCCAAACCTCCCCAAGACTCACCTGGAATGAACTATGGGTTGACACTTGGGACTGTAGGGCTGTGGGGGACTCTGGGGTTAGAGAGAAGCTGTTAAGTTAGTTGGGGTGCAGAAGCCTTAGCAAGGGGAGTTCAACTCTGAACGATGCTGCCTACAGAGCCTCCATCACTGGTGAGTTTGCTGAGCTCAGTCTGAGGAAGGTGCTTAGAGAGACCACACAGCCAGAGTTGTTGGAAGAGGCAGAAATCACTCACTACCTGGACAAGGGCTGTTGGGTTGTTTTATAGCAAATGGTCGAGTATGTCTTTGTGGGAATAGGGTTCGAAGCTTGCCATCAAGGTGGCCTTGTCTGGTGTCTATGTTCTGTGCCATTGTCCATGTTTGGTTACATAAGACAGAGCTGTGTTAGGCCCACTCTGAGCTGACAGAGCCTGACAGACCACAGGAGTCTGGGCTGCTGGCCTCCGTCAGGCTGAGGCTTTGAAAAAACCAGCTGTGTTAGCATGGACTTCACAGTCAGGGTGACAGACAGAAGGCCCAAGTACTGCCAAGGGCCCAGAACATGGGACCCCTAGGGGCCGGAACAGTACCTGAGGGGACATCTAAACCAACTTTCTCATAAGGCCACTGAGACCCGAGGTCGAATAGGCATTGGCTTGGTGACAGGGCAGAGAGATCAGTGATAGGTCAATGTCCCCGCTGTGTAAAAGAAGCTGGTCCACGAGGAACCGAGATTTTGTGTGATGTCCTCTGGGATGCAGGGTGGTCTTGAGAGGTTGATGGGGAGATGGGGGCCGCTCAGAAGCCCAGGATTCCTCACAGGACTGGGCGTCCAGTTCCTTGCTGCATGCTGACACCTGCCGTTGGAAGTCCTCGTTCAAAGCCTGGCTTCCTCATTGAAGCACAGTCGGTAGAAGGGAGAGGTGAAGTGAGCCCGAAGGCAGGGAGGTCAGACCAAGGTCAACACCCAAGTGACAGGAGATGGCGGCCCAGCCGAGGGTCTGTGATAGAAGAATTGGGGTGGAGGAGTGTGAGGCACCCAAGAGGGACACAGCAAGAGTCTGGAGTGCACTGGGCTCACTGGCAGCTGGGATGCAGCCTCAGGGAGGCTTCCAAACCTGGCTGGGGTAAAGATCTAAGTCCAGCGAGGAAGCGGACAGCAAGGAGAGCCAGGGCAGGGAGTCCCAGGGCAGTGGCTATGTGGAGCACGTTCAAAAGAGGCAAGTGCGGGAGGGAGGGGAGAAGTCGCATGGGTGTTGGCAGATGTCTGGGCGGGAGGCTAGGAACGGCAGTGTAGAAGGAACAGAAACGGTAAATTGTGGCTGGGAACTTTGTTTTTAATAAATGTTTCTTTATATTCTGAGCACAGAGAAGACCTAAATCTGTGTGTTTATGTGTGTGTGTGTGTGTGTGTGTGTATGCCCATGTGTGTATGTTTGTGTGTTCAGCTCCAGAGGAGGAAGTTACGACCACACATCTGGTGCCTACCACAACTCCTGAGTCTCTTCCTAAGAAGCCGCGTCTAGGAGAGCTGACCGTGACAGACACCACCCTTGACTCCCTGAGCCTCTCCTGGACAGTCCCCGAAGGACAGTTTGACCAATTCGTGATCCAGTACAAGAACGGGGATGGCCAGCCCAAGGTGGTGCAGGTGCCAGGGCACGAGGACCAGGTCACCATCCCCGGCCTGGAGCCAGACCACAAGTACAAGATGAACCTGTATGGCATCCACAGTGGCCAGCGTGTGGGCCCCGTGTCTGTGGTCGGGGTGACAGGTGAGTGGACATGGGACCCACTGGGAGGTGGACACTAACACTATTTGGTGACAACTGGGTAGGGACCGGTGGCTGGGTGCTGTTAGTACCCCAGATCTGCTCAGACCCACAGACCTGCTTTGCTAATGCTAAGATCTGCCTTTGTGTGCCTTCTTCTGGGCTGGCCGGTCTCCCTGGGCAGCAGGGCCACATAGGCCTTTGCTGTGCTGGTGTCCAGGTCCCCTCAGCTGACCCAGGAGCTTGGGCCTGTTGGCCAGCTGTCAGCTGACCAGGACCCCAAAGCCCCAGGGTGGGCTTTTCTGAACTGACCTTAGAACCACCTTGGTAACTATGGCTACTCTGTCCTCACTTGAGGACACCTGCAGGGACCCTGCTCACCTCTCTGTCCCCTTCTCAGCTGCAGAGGAAGAGGCCCCCAGCCCCACAGAGCCCAGCACAGAGGCCCCAGAGACCCCTGAGGAGCCGCTCCTGGGAGACCTGACTGTCACAGCATCGTCCCCAGACTCCCTGAGCCTCTCCTGGACCGTCCTCCAGGGAGACTTTGACTCCTTCACTGTCCAGTACAAGGACAGTGATGGGCGGCCCCAGGTGGTGCGTGTTGGGGGCCAGGAGAGGGAGGCCATGGTGAGAGACCTGGAGCCTGGGCGCAAGTACAAGATGAACCTGTATGGACTCCGTGATGGCCAGCGTGTGGGCCCCGTGTCCACCGTGGGCGTGACGGGTGAGTGTGGCTGGGACCTGTGTTTGCTCTTGCCTTCCGCGGCTCCTCTCCTCTCCCCATGCCCTCTGCTCTCCCTTTCTTCCCAGCTGTCTCTGTAGGTTCACATACTGAGCTTCCGACCCCCTCGACTGGAATGGAGGGAGGGTCAGCGCAGCCGTCCTCGGGGCTGTGCTTGCCGTCTCTCTGTACACCCAGCTCCCTCCTTCCCCCACTCCAAAACCCCACTCATTCCTCCCACATTCGCTCCCTCTCCAGGTATTTGGTGACTCACAACAGGCTCTGGATCTGGGCTATCTGGGTCTGAATCGCCTCCAGCAGGACTGTGGGGTTTTACAAGCATTTTTTACACAGTGGCAGCTCCGGCAGCAGGGGAACAATCATAATGGCATCTGCTAAATCAGAGGTTCTCAACCTTCCTAGTGTTGTGACCTTTTATTTATTTTTTAAATGTTTATTTATGGCCGGGCGGTGGTGGCGCACCCCTTTAATCCCAGCACTCGGGAGGAAGAGGCAGGCAGACCTCTGTGAGTTCGAGGCCAGCCTGGTCTACAAGAGCTAGTTCCAGGACAGGCTCCAAAGCCACAGAGAAACCCTGTCTCGAGAAACCAAAAAAGTGGGTACTTTGCTTGCACACCAGAAGAGGGCACCAATCCCATTATAGATGGTTTGAGCCACCATATGGACGTTGGGAATCGAACTCAGGACCTGTAAGTGCTCGTAACCACTCAGCCATCCCTCCAGTCCCCACTACAACCCTTCAATACAGCTCCTCATGTTGTGGTGCCCCCCAGCCTTGAAATTATTTTCATTACTACTTCACAACTTTAATTTTGCTACTTGTTTTATTTTGTTTTGTTTTTTTGGCTTTTCAAGACAGGGTTTCACTGTGTAACCCTGGCTGTCCTGAAACTCTCTCTGTAGACCAGGCTGGCCTCAAACTCACAGAAATTTGCATTCCTCTGCCTCCTCCCAATTAAAGGTGTGTGCCATCACCACCTGGCTAATTTTGCTACTGTTATGAGTCATAATGTAAATATTTTTTGGAGATAAACGGTTGCTAAAGGGGTCACAACCCACAGGTTGAGAACCGCTGTGTCAGCCATAGGCGGTTCAGGGGCTCCGAGGTGTGAGCTGCCTGCAGCCAATGCCTGTGGCTGGGGTCAGGGGTTAGAAGAGGCCGTGCAGCCGGGCGGTCTTTAATCCCAGCCCTTGGGAGGCAGAGGCAGGCGGATCGCTGTGAGTTCGAGGCCAGCCTGGACTACAAGAGCTAGTTCCAGGACAGGCTCCAAAGCTACAGAGAAACCCTGTCTCGAAAAACCGAAAAAAAAAAAAAAAAAAAAGAAGAAGAAGAGGCCCTGCGAAGCTGTTCTGCAGCCTGGGGGCAGCCTGGTCCCCTCGGCATGTTCTGCCTGTCCCCCTTACCCTCCTCTGCTCTGTTGCAGCGCCCCTGCCCACGGAGCCCCCCGCAGAGCCCCGCCTGGGGGACCTGGCTGTGGCAGACGTGACTTCCAGTACTGTGCGCCTGTCCTGGACCGTGGCCCAGGGCCCCTTCGACTCCTTCCTCGTCCAGTACAAGGATGCCCAGGGGCAGCCCCAGACGGTACCTGTGAGCAGAGACCTGAGTGAGGTCACCGTCTCAGGTTTGGACCCGGCCCGCAAGTACAAGTTTCTCCTCTTTGGACTCCAGGGTGGAAAGCGCCGTGGCCCTGTTTCCGTAGATGCAAAAACTGGTGAGTGAGGGAGGGCCCAACACTGCGGACCCTGCAACCCCCAGCGCCCTTTGCCCCCTTGTGGCCACTGTTGGAATTTCATGTTTCTGTGCCCCACATTCCAGACCTTGGAGTTTGGCGACCCATTTCTTTATCAGGTCCACCCAAATTCAGACCTTCACTCCCGTCCTTCTCCCTCATCACAGGGCAGGCACACTTGCTTCCTGTACTGGAGGTTCTTTTATCCCGAGCCCGGTCCGATCGCCCCCTCTGACCACCAAGGGCAGAGCCCCAGCTGTCCCCTATCCCCCCCCCCCCGTTCCTGTCCCCTGCGCTGCAGTACATACACCACACGTTCTAAGTGACTTCCTCTCCTTCCCATCCGCAGACACAAAGCTCCTTCCTCGTCTTGGGGAGCTGACGATGACAGACGTGACCCAGAACTCCGTGGGTCTCTCCTGGACTGTCCCCGAGGGCGAGTTCGACTCCTTCCTTGTCCAGTACAAGGACAGGGGAGGGCAGCTCCAGGTGGTGCCGGTGGCGGCAGACCAGCGTGAGGTCACCATCCCCGGCCTGGAGGCCAATAGGAAATACAAGTTTCTGCTCTACGGCCTGGCAGGCCGCAAAAGGCTGGGCCCTGCCTCTGTAGAGGGCACCACAGGTGGGCCCGGGCCCTGCACCCCACTCTGGCACAGTTCCCATCCCAGGGACTTGTCCTGTCCTCAGCCTAAGAGAAAAGGCCTTTACACAAAGGCCAGTCCTGCCTTGGACTGGGCACAGTCTGAGCATTTTATACACACCTTCTCCTTCCTTCCCTGATGACTGTCAAGGAGAAGGAGCTTTTAGGCTTGGTTAACCTGGGTTCAAACCCAAATCCAGCCTTGGCCAGCCACGTGACATGGGTGAGCCACCTAATCCGCACCACGGCCCCCCCTCTGTGCCGGCGACCAGTAGCTAGCCCCCGTGTCCTCTTCCTCCCAGCCCTGAGCCATGAGATGGAAAGGGAGAACCTGGCCGCAGAAGACCATGGAAAAATCTGGTGTTTTTGTGCCCATGAGTCAGCCCCCAAGGAAGGGGTGGAGTGGGTCCATGACCCTTACCCACTCCCAGGTCCGTGAGTCAGTCACCCCAGGCAGACATCAGGGCCTGGAGCCCTTAGATATCATAGTTCTTCCCCCAAACCTTCATTATGCAGGCTTGTCCAAGCATTGTCTGTCAGCTGCCACCCTCACGTGGGCAGGTCGTCTCTCTGCCCTGCCCTTTGTCCTCCCACTTCTGCCCGACCTGGTCCCGGGATATTAATTCTGGACTGTGTAGGAGATGGGGGGAGCAGCCCCAGGCTGACGGGAGCTCTCCCCATTTGAGAGTATCTCTCTGGCACTCAGATGCCCCCAGGAGCCTCAGTTCTGGCCACAGCCCTGCCCAGTCTGTGCCCACCTCTAACCCTCTCTCACTGTGACCCTCTGTGACCTGACTCTGACTGCAGCAAACGGGCGGGCGGGGCGGGCGTCAGGCAGGAAAGGGCTAGGCAGTGCCTCCAGAGACAAGGCGGCTCTCCTTCAGTCCCCCACAGCAGGACCACACAGGCCTGGCTGCGTCCCCAGGTGTCTTGTCTGTCCCTGAGGCCACACATCCCCGAGTCTCCATGGCTGCAGACACTTACTTGAATCATCCCCATTCTCCCTTCAGCCCCCCTGGAGAAGACACCGCAGCCCCGCCTGGGTGAACTGACTGTGACCGGAGAGACGGCTGACTCTCTGCGCCTCTTGTGGACGGTGGCCCAGGGCCCTTTTGACTCCTTCCTGATCCAGTACAGAGACAGAGACGGGCAGCCCCAAACAGTGGTCGTGGCTGCAGACCAGAGCGAGGTCACCATAGAGGGTCTGCAGCCACGCCGGAAGTACAAGTTTCTGCTCTATGGGCTGGCTGGAGGAAAGCGCCTGGGGCCCGTCTCTGCCTTAGGAGTGACAGGTGGGCTGCCCTGCCTGACCAGAGGCCTGAGGAGTCTGAGGACAAAGAGATTGGCCAGAGAGGATGGGTGGGAAGGGCAGGGGCCTGTCCAGAGCCAGAGAAGGGAGAGCCTGTGCACCCCTGGGGCTGATCAGTCCGTTGAAAGAACAGGAGCCAGGTCAGGCAGCAGGGAAAGGCCTTGCAGGTTCCCTGCTCTCCTGACCCCAGTCATCCCATCACCTGCTGCTCCCCACTACCCCATTGGAGCAGCTCTATCCCCTTGCCACATAGGCGCACACACACACCCGTTCTCAGGAGCCAGGGATGCGTCTCAAATGGAAAATCACTGGGAAATCCAATGGGCAGAGGCCACTGACACCCACTTCAGATCAGCCAGGCCAAGGGCACTAGTGTGACTTGCCAGGCACGTACACCAGTCACCCCAGCCGGTGGTGCCACCCTCAGCCGCTCTCAGAAGCACGGAGCACAGGCGCTAAGGGCGGGGCCAGGGCAGAGCTTGAGGGGTTGATGTGCCAGGAGCTGGGAGAAGGGCAGGGAGTCCCTGGTCCTGAAACAGCAAGCAGCTGAGTTTCGCAGGCGGGAGACCCTGGGCTGGGCTCAGAAAGGCCCTCCTGGGTGTCAGGAGGTAACGCCAAGGCAGGGGTAAAACAAATTCAAGAACCGGAAGGTTCTAGAAGATGCCCTGCTCCCTCCCTCTCCTCGCTTGGGCTACCTGCCTGGACTGTGAAGTGTCTTCACCCCAGGCCGGCCTCATAACCCTTCCTTTGAAGGGGACAAGACGGGCAGGCCAGGCCCCCAGCACCCTGTGAAGATTCTACCCTGGTTTCTCCCATGCAGCCACAGAAGAGGACATGTCAACCCCAAAACCCACTGAACCCCCTGAAGCACCCCGCCTGGGGATGCTGAAAGTGACGGAGGCAACCCCAGATTCCCTGCGCCTCTCCTGGGGTGTGGCCCATGGCCCCTTTGACTCCTTCGTGATCCAGTACCAGGACGCAGAGGGCCAGCCCCAAGCCCTGCTTGTTGATGGGCACCAGGACAAGGCCCTCATCTCAGGCCTGGAGCCCAGCACTTCCTACAAGTTCTTCCTCTATGGCCTCCGTGGAGAGATGCGTCATGGGCCTGTCTCTGCAGAGGGTACCACAGGTGGGCCAGGCCTGCACCTTCCTAGTCTGGGGGCTAGGAAGGGTGGAAGGTGGCATCCAGAAGCAGCTGCCACAGGGAAGGCATGAGGAAGGCGCCCTGGAAGAGTTGAGGTCACTTACCCTACGCTGCCCCTCCCTCTTCCCACTGTCACTGAATCCACCTGCGGTTCTGTTCCTCAAGAGCCCAACTTTTTCTGACCAGTAGGGAAGGATGACAGACGTGACGTGCTCCAAGCCTTAGGGCTGGCATATACCTGTGTCTCTAAACCTTTTTCTCCTACCCACTTCCCACAGGTCCAGCTCCTGCTGGTCAGACCCCAGGGGACCCAGGGCCCCGCCTGTCTCAGCTGTCGGTGACGGACATGACCACTAGTTCTCTGCGGCTAAACTGGGAGGCCCCGCTTGGCTCCTTTGACACCTTCCTAATACGCTTTGGGGTCCCCTCACCAAGCACCCTGGAGCCACATCTTCGTCCTCTGCTCCAGCGAGAGCTGATGGTGCCAGGGACGCAGCGCTCAGCTGTGCTTCGGGACCTGCATCCTGGAACCCTGTACAGCCTCACTCTGTATGGGCTGCGTGGGCCGCACAAGGCAGACAGCATTCAGGGCACCGCCCGCACCCTCAGCCCAGGTGAGGACCCACGCTAGGCACCGAAGAGGGGGCATTGGACTTTGCAGAGTAGTGCCCAGCATGCAACAGAGGTCTGGAGAGAGACTTCTGTCCTGGGAATCTTCCAGAGAGGGATGGTGGACCTCTCTGGAGCCCAGAGCACTCAGGGAGACGGGGGAGGAACCTTCTTACCCATGCCCTCACCACTGCACCCCTCCCCACTGCAGTTCTGGAGAGCCCCCGTGACCTACAATTCAGTGAAATTGGGGAAACATCAGCCAGAGTCAACTGGGTGCCACCATCATCCAGGGTGGACAGCTTCAAAATTTCCTACCAGCTCGCAGATGGAGGTGATGATCCAGTCCTGCCAAGTCCTCCTTAGCTCTCCTCTCTTGCCCGTCCCCACCCACACACCACCCATTCTCCAGCTGCTCTCAGGCCTCCTGGGTGACCCCCGGGCTTCACCCATGTTCATAGGAGAGCCGCAAAGTGTGGTAGTGGACGGCCGGACCCAGACCCAGGTCCTTCAGGGGTTAAGCTCAGACACTCGCTACGAGGTCACTGTGGTCTCCGTCCGTGGCTTCGAGGAGAGTGAGCCTCTCACTGGCTTCCTCACGACAGGTAAGAGGGGCTGCCCCCAGCACCATGACAGGTAGAGAGAGAGGAGCGAGGGCTGGCCAGGGGGATGAGGGGGGCTCCAATGAGCAAGGAGGCAGTGAAACTGGGAGAGTTAACAGCGGGGCCAGTGGCGGGGAAGCCTCCGAGTCCCTGTTTCTGCCAGTTCCCGATGGCCCCACCCAGCTGCGTGCACTGAACTTGACTGATGGATCCGCCCTTCTGCACTGGAAACCCCCCCACAAACCCGTGGACGAGTACAACGTCCAGGTGGCATCCCCTGGGGGTGAGCATGGCTGAACCTCCTCTGAACAGGTGGGGAGAGCAAGGCACAGCATGGATGGGCAGGAGCTGATGCCCACCCCCACTCCCAGCCCCACCCCTGCAGGCCTCAGCACCCGGCAGCGCCGTGGACTACCCGCTGACAGACCTGGCTGTTGACACCAATTACACAGCCACCGTGCGTGGCCTCCGAGGCCCAAACTTCACCTCGCCAGCCAGCATTACCTTCACCACAGGTAGAGTCGGGGGTGTGTGGGGAAGGGATCACGGGAGGGTCAAGGCAGCAGATATGGGCTCACCTATCTCTTCCTACGTCCCCAGGGCTGAAGGCCCCCCAGGACTTGGAGGCCAAGGAAGTGACCCCTCGCACGGCCCTGCTCACTTGGACTGAGCCCGAAGTCCCACCCACAGGCTACCTGCTCAGCTTTGACACCCCTGGAGGACAGATTCAGGTACCCCAGCCCTGCCTCCCTGGCCGGCTGCTTTCCATAGCTAGATTTGGTGGTGCCCCTCTGCCCTCTGCTGACTGTCCCTTGTCTGTCTCCAGGAAATCCTGCTTCCAGCAGGCACCACGTCCCACCGGCTTCTCCACCTCTTCCCTTCCACCTTCTACAGAGCCCAGCTGCGGGCTGTTTGGGGCGAGAGCCTCACGCCCCCTGTGTCCACTTACTTTACTACAGGTACTGACACTGGGGCCTGAGCTTAGGCGGGCGCCTGGGGTCTGAGACTTGGGGACCGACAGACTCCCTATCTCCTCTCTACAGGTGGGCTGCGGGTCCCCTTCCCCCGGGACTGTGGGGAGGAGATGCAGAACGGGCCCAGCACCTCAAAGACCACCACCATCTTCCTCAACGGCAACCGCGAGCGGCCTTTGGATGTGTTCTGTGACATGGAGACGGATGGAGGCGGCTGGCTGGTGGGTTGCGTTCAGAGCCCGGGGACCTGGGTAGCACAGGGGCCGAGGCCCAGGAGCCAAAGGCTAATGCTGCCCTTGTCTTCATTCCAGGTGTTCCAGCGCCGCATGGACGGACAGACAGACTTCTGGAGAGACTGGGAGGAGTATGCCCATGGTTTTGGAAACATCTCCAGGGAATTCTGGCTGGGTCCGTGCCTCATAGGGCTGGGGAACCCGGGAAGGGATGGCAGTCCTGTGGACCCCAGGACCCTGATGGAGCATACTCCACCCCAGGCAATGAGGTCCTACACAGCCTGACGCAGGCTGGAGACTACTCCATGCGTGTGGACCTGCGGGCTGGAAACGAAGCCGTGTTCGCCCAGTATGACTTCTTCCGCGTGGATTCGGCAACGGAGAACTACCGCCTGCACCTAGAGGGTTACCATGGCACCGCAGGTGAGGGCGGGCCCGGGACGCGGTGAGGGCGGGCACGGGGGCGGTCCTCACTACATCTTCCCATGCCTTGCCAGGGGACTCTATGAGCTACCACAGCGGCAGCGTCTTTTCCGCCCGTGATCGGGACCCCAACAACTTGCTCATCTCCTGCGCTGTCTCTTATCGGGGGGCGTGGTGGTACAAGAACTGTCACTATGCCAACCTCAACGGGCTCTACGGGAGCACAGTGGACCACCAGGTGGGGGCCGCGGAGGCGGCAGGCTGGGCTCTGGGTCACTCGGGTTGGAGGGTTCTCACGTGAATGACTGACCTTCTCGCGCCTCAGAGGCTCGTCTGGGAAGTGGGACAATAATATCAGTCTCACCTAGGAAGCTTGAAAAGTCTATTTATTAGTGGATACAAGGCTCCAGCACAGAATGAAGCCTCAGCCCTTTGCAGCTGAGGGCTAGGCAGGGAGCATGGGGGAGATGGATGGATCCCCGGGGGTCACCTGCAAGAGCCGGGTGGGGATGAAGGAGTTGCCACTAATGAGTGCTGGCTTTGATTCTCTTCCCTCGACAACTTTCTCCTCAGGGAGTGAGCTGGTACCACTGGAAGGGCTTCGAGTTTTCGGTGCCCTTCACGGAAATGAAGCTGAGACCCAGAAACTTCCAGGCCCTCGCCAGGGGCAGCTGAGCCTGTTTCCCACCTCGCTCATACCCCAGTATGACTGCCGAGCACTGAGGGGTCGTGCCAGAGAAGAGCCAGTGTTCCTCTACTGCCTAGCTCACCAAGGAAGCCTTCTCTACCACGATCTCACAGCACCATGTTTACAGGGGGGAGGGGAGGGGTTAGTAACGGAGCAATAAAGAAGAAACTGAGGCACGAGGCTGGTACTGGTCCTATCTTGTCAAGGGTTCTGACCCTGGTCTTGGGGCACCGGGTTCCTGGGCTGCAGCCGCACCTGGAAAGGACGAATCAAGAGATTGACACCAGTGAAATTCTGGGGCTTCAGGGAGGGCAGGGTGCCATCTGGTGGTGGGAGCAGCGTGAAGGCCTGGAGCAGGCGCGCCAGAACCACGAAGAGCTCCAGTCGCGCCAGCGGCTCTCCCAGGCACACACGGGCCCCACAGCCGAAGGATAGGGTTCTGAGGTCCTTGCCGCGTTCCAGGAAGCGATCTGTGGGTCGTGGACAGATAGCTGGGGAAGTGCGTCCCAACCGATCCTGGGGCTCTTCCGCTCCCGTGCCTGACCCCTCCCTCATACCAGGACAGAACTGGCTGGGCAGTTCCCAGACCATCTCGTCCAGGTTGGCGCCTTGGATGTTGGGGATGATGATGGTGTCCTTGGGGATGTCATAGCCAGAGATGCTGAGGGAAGGCAGAGTGAGAAGCTGTCCAGGACCCTGGGGTGGCGGCGGGGGCGCAGGGTTTTCTCACTCAACCCTTAACCCAGGGAATCACCTGCTAGCCCGAGTGGAGCGATGGGGCAGGGCCAGGGGCACCACGGGCCGCAGGCGCAACACCTCAGCGATGGTGGCCATGAGCAAAGGCAGCTGCATTCGGTTCTTGTACAGGATCTGGGAGCTGGGGGCGCTGGGGCCCAACTTGAGGTCTAATTCTTCGTGCAGCCGCTTCTGGATCTGAGAAGAAGGGACAAGGCTGGATCTGGGGAACCAAGCTTTGCCCTGGGTGACCCACGGCTGCCCAGACTGCAGCCCCTCCATCCAGTCACCTCGCTAAGCCTAGAACCGCCCCCCCCCGCCCCCATGAGCAGAGCCCAGGCCAGGCAGTCGAGAGCAGAGGAACTGGGCCTAGGGACCGGAAGGAGCCTCACTCTCCCATAATGCACCTCAGGGTGATGAAGCAGGAAAGCCACAGTCCAGGAGAGCGTGATGGCTGTGGTCTCAGTGCCACCGATGAAGAGGTCCACCACGGACATGTGCACATGCCCTTCGTGGAGCTGCCCTGCGACCGTGCCCTCTCTTTGCTGCTCCACGCCTTGAAGCATGTAGTCAATCATGTCCTTCCCCTGGCCTGCTACCGGGCTGTCCTGCAGAGGGCAGGGAAGGAGCAGGCTGAGTGTCCAGCTTGAGGAGCCTGCCCAGCAGTGATGCGGGCGCAGCAGGCACATCCCTGGCCGAGGCTAGGGGCGTTAGCGTTCCCGGTACCCACCTTATGCAGCTTCAGTTGCTGCCTTACGATATTGTCCCTGTTCTCCTGGAACCGCTTCAGCTTCCAGATGCCTGGATTGGGGAGGAACTGGGACAGGTAGGGGAGTCAGCTTCTGGATGGAGACCAGCCACCCCCTAATCCCGCCCCAACCCAGGGTAGTCTGGGATGTGCTTCCGCACCCTGAGAAAGGGAATTATTTCCAAGATTTGGACGGACCAGTGGCTCCAGGCTTGCAGCAAGTCCTGCACACAGCTGTGAACCGTGTGTACCAAAGTGTCGTCCTGCCGGAAGGGGAGGGCACACTTGGAGTTTGAGACCAGCAAAGGTCAGGAGGGCCTGAGGGATGGGCTCGAGGGGCAAGAAGGCAGCCTTGACCTTGTCTCCAAATGTGAGGTAGCAGATGACGCTGCACGTGAGTAAAGAGAACTCCTTCTGGATGGCCACGGGGGAGCCAGCCTGCGCGCGCATGCGCTGTGGAGAAGAGGCAGGCTACACGGGCTGTGGGGACCGAGGGGTACTGGGGGACAGGGACGCTGACCCCGGGAGGGCCAGGCCACAGGAGCGCGGCCTCACCTCGCAGAATTCCTGGGCCAGCTCCTCTACCAGGGGCTCCATGGAGTCTCGCACACCCAGCATCAGAGCTGAGCGAGAGAGTTTCTTGTGGGCCTTCCACGTCAGCGAGTAGTCCCCTAGCGACAGGTCCAAGTCCAGATTTTCTGCAGAAGGGATGGTAGAAAAAGAGAATGCCAACTAACCAAGGAAGCCAAAGGCCTGACCTGCCCCCCCATCCAAGAAGTAGGCCAGGGCAGCAGCCACAGCAGGTGTATCTCTGAGAGTTTGAGGCTAGCCTAGTCTACACATAGAGATTTTCAGGGCAGCCAGGGCTACACAGTGAGGCCCTATCTTGAAGAAGAAGAAGAAAAAAAAACGTGCCCCCAATTCTTACCGTATGGTATCTGGGGTCGGCCAGCAAAGTCCACCCATTTTTGGATCAGGGCCTCCTTAATGGTCCTATTAGAATTCAGAACGACCACATCTGGGGGAAAAAGCAGGTGTCAGCTGGGAGGGATAGGTCACCGGAAGAAAGCAGATTGGCTCACCTTGCAGCCCGATGCGGATCCTGTAGACAGGCCCGAGTTTCTGAGTGAGGTCAAGCAGGTAGATGGGAAGGTTAGGCTGTAGAAAGTGCAGGAACCCCGGGGCGAGAGGAGGCAGGCGGAGGCTCCGCAGCTTCCACCGGCCCCACAGCCAGCGGGCACCAGCTAACAGCAGCAGCAGCAGCAGCCCAGGTAACACCATGGTGGGACACTTGTGCAGGGGCCCTGACAAGGCTTTTTTATAGCTCTTGGCCCCAGCCGTCGGTTTTGCTGTGGTTTGACCGTTTTTAGCCTCAGGTCCCCTCCCACGGTCCCACACGCAGAGCAGTGTGTTTTCAAGTTGGCACAGCCCCATCGGCCTTGGAACTCATAGATCAAAGACGGGACCATCCATCAAGAAGAAAGGAAGAGGTGCAGGACCCTGACCTTCTATGTGTCAGCCCTGTGGGCCCAGGGTTCCACCCTGAGCCCGGCCCCGCCCACCCTGCCTCACCTTGGGTCGGCTGAGTGGTGTGTATTTATCTTATCCCAGAGAAAAGAAAGAAGTGGGAGTCTCCTCCCAATGTGCCTTGGGGTCTGCAGCTAGTCCCTACAAGTATTTTATCATTGGTCATTATTGCTACTACTTTATTTGTGATACTGGTGGCTAAACCCAGGACCTTATACATTCTGGGTAAGCCCTCCCATGCCAGCTGTGTTCACAGTCCTATGCCCCCATTTTTGTTAACTTTGAGGCAGGATCTCATCAAGTTGCCCAGGGAACCTTGAATTCACTATGTAGCTGGCCTCAAACTTTGGACGCTCACTCCCTTAAACAGCTGGGGTGACAGCCATGCCACCCCACCTGGTCCCCTGTGCAATTCTTTGCTGTTGTTCTTGGCTTGGTTGAGGCTGTTTGTGGGGACGGGGGTGTGCATGTGTGGAGGTCAAAGGTCAACCTCAGGCGGTCTGTCCAGATGGAAAGACCCTGAGCTTTCATTTTCCTGGGGCTCCCCGAATCTACTAGGCTGGCCGGCGGCTGAACCCCAGGGATGCCCCTGTCTCTGCCTCCCATTTCTGGAATGACGAACGTGTGCCACAGGGCTGGAGAGGTGGTTCAGCATTTAAGAGTGCTGGTTGCCCTTGTGGAGGACCTGAGTTCGGTTCCCAGCACCTGCATGACTGTTCACAACCTTCCGTAACTCCAGCTCAGGAGTTCCAGCGCCCTCTTCTGACACCAGAGGGAGTTGCACGCACATTACATACACACAGACAAAACACAGGTTTTTTGGTTTGCTTGTTTGTTTAGTTGTTCATTTATTTATTATATTTTATGTTAATGTGTATGTGTAAAACTAAACAAACCAAAAAAGAAACTTATGAACCACCACACCAGACTTTTTTTTTTTTTGAGATAGGTTTTACTATATAGCCCTGGCTAGTCTCAAAGTCAATATGTAGCCAATGTCCAAATGCTGGGATTACAGGCGTGTGCCACAATGCCTGGCCTGGTGACATTGCTCTATGGCCTCTTTTGCTTCCAGAAATATCTAAAGTGAGGCATGGCGGTGCCTGAAATCTCAGAATTTAGGGGGCAGAGACAAGCAGATTGAGCCTGAGGTCAGCCTGGGCTACCAAGACCCCATCTCAAGGAACAAGGCTCTGGTGGTGTTTGCCTCAGACAGAGAGGCTCTGGGCGCTTTCCTCATCCATTACACGGAAAAGTATCAGGAGACAAGGAGCCACGGCCCTGCCTGCCCGACACTGTCCTAACGCCCCCCCCCATCATGCTTCAAAGGCTACCCCATTGTCCCTGTTTTTTAATGAAGATGCTTGGGCTTCTTCACTTGTGCATGTTTGGGCTACTGAAGCAGAACCAGGCACCAGCAGGCAACCAGGTGCTCAGCCAGCTTAACTGCAGGAAGCTGCTGCCTTCCTCTGGACGCAACACTAACGAAAAGACCAACTCAAGTTGACTTACAAAACAAAAACAAAAACAAAAAAAGCAAGGCGGCGGAGGTGGCACATGCAGCACTCAGGAGGCAGAGGCAGGTGGATCTCTGTGAGTTAGAAGCCAGCCTGGTCTACAGAGCTAGTTCCAGGACAGGCTCCAAAGCCACACAGAGAAACCCTGTCTCAAAAAACCTAAATAAATAAATAAACCACCAAACTCACCATAGATGTGTAAGGGGTCTCTGAGAACCACTAGGAAAGGAGAAGAGGGACCCTTGCTGACCTTGGTAGCCAGAGGTCAGGGACGGGAGACAGGAAAAGGCTTGCTGTGTGCCCTTCCTCTCCGTCTGCCCTGGAGCCTCCTGTGTTATAGGCACAGGTAGAGCAAGGCTGCCTGGAGGGGTCAGGACCCGCAGGTTACAGAACCATCCCAGGGAGAAGCTGGGTCTCTGTGTAATGGAGACAGTTTACCACCCCGGGCCTACCTAGGAGGGAGCTGGGCAGACACAGCTGGTTATAGCCACGAGAGATGGGTGTTCCCCAGGAAGGGGACAATTGGGAGCCTAGCAGAGTATCTGGGGAAAGGCTATTTCAGAAAGGATGGCAGAGCTCCAGGAGTGTGAGAAATCCCCTAATTTCCCATCCCCATCTTACAGGCTGACCCCAGGGTGAGGGGGCCCCTCTGCTCCAAGATTCACCCGGAGCACAGGAAGTGCAACAGAAGACCCAGGTGAGAATCTAGCCATGCTAACCAAAGCTGGGCGACCTGACAGCTGGCAGCCCCATCTGGCAGAGGCCCAGGCTTAGCCTTGCCCCAGGAGATGGGGGGGTTTCTGGGGCTGGGTCGTAACAGCAACATCCTCTCTATGGGTGACGCAGGCCACAACTAAACCCTGCTCTGGTGGCTGGTCTGGGAGAAATCAAGGCAGCTGTAAGAGACCCAGTGTTCTGAAATGTCCAGAAAGACTGGAGTTTCTCCAAAGTCCTCCCTCCTGCTGCAACCCCGTCAAGGGGCTCTACTTGATGGGGTGACCAGGAATGCTGGTGGCTGCTCAACTCCACCTTCCAAACACAGACTAGCCACCAAGCATGCTGGGGTGCTCCTGTAATTCCGGGGAAGCCAAGGATCAGGAGTTCAAGGTCAGTGTTGGCTGTGTGAGACGTGTCTCCTAAAGTCAGAAAACATTCAGGTTCAGCTGGCAGAGCGTTTGCCTGGTACGCATGAAGTCCTGGGCTCCGTTCCTAGCAATGGCAAAATCCCTGGTGTGATGGTGTGTGTTATAACCTTAGCATTCAAATGTATAGGCTTCATGGCAAGTTTGAGGCCAGACAAGGCTATGTGAGAACCTGTCTCAAAAACAAAACAAAAAAACCCACAGGAAATACTTCTTCCATGTCACTCTAGTACACTCTCCTCACTGAGCTGAGCCCTGATGTCGCCTCTCCCAGGGGACGTGGCACCAATCTCCGGGCAATGTCTGACAGGTCATGGTCCCTGTGGATTGATCCAATGACAGATGGTAGGACTCCAGGTCACCCATGAATAACCAAAGATGCCACCAAGGTTGGGAAGGAGAAGTGAGGCAGACAGAATGGGAAGGGTTGGCGCCCATGAGATGTGTTCCCCTTGAGTATCCCAGGAACAACACATCAACCTTGGGCCTGTTTGGAATCAGTGCGCAGATGAGCAGCCTCAGACCTGAATGTTGCACAACTCCAGAGAGATTGCCTAATGCAATCTGACAATGGAGTAAACAGGCTACGACACAGTTCAAGCCAAAAGACCTCACAATTCAAAAACACATCGGACAGTGTGGAAGGTGTGGTCTAAAGATGAGAGGTGTCCCTACGGGGGCAGTGACTGTGACCCCCAGCGATAGGGCACTTGGAGCATTGGCTATTGGACCCCAAGATGGACTGAATTCTAGAGAGGCCTCAAGGAGGGTTCAGGAACAGTTGTACAACCCGAGGATCCCCGAGACTCAGAGTGCACAATTATACAAACTAAGCAAGGCCCACAGAACCTGGATGGGTGGTGGAATGCCCACCTACAGACAGACACACAGACACACAGAACCTGGATGGGTGGTGGAATGCCCACCTACAGACAGACACACAGAGGACACTTTGTGTCAAAGCTTTATTTATGCCTAACTCGGGCTGAGTTTGGGGGTCCAGAGCCCTGAGCCCTCACACCTGGCACCCCTGGGTGCTGTACTCCCGCAGGAAGTCACTGAGCTGCGCGCAGGCTGCCCGCTGGCGGGTGCTCCGGCACAGGCGTTCTGAGGGCATCTCCTCGATCCAGCTATTGGAGTCCAGCAAGTATTGAGGGCTGCCGAGGACACAGGGAGGCTCAGGATGGGCACAGGAGACACCTGGCTTTGGGGGGCAGAACTAGTTGCCTAAAGGAAGTCACAGATATGGGGAGCAGGGGACGGCAGGGCCGGATGACTCACTCTCCCTTGAGGTCACTGGTGACCCCGTCCAGACCCATGATCAAGTATTCTTTGTTAGGCTCCAGGCGGAGGCGGCAAGAGGCCCGGACCAGGAAGTTGCGGGTCTGACCTACCGAAGCCTTGGCATCCTTGCCTGAGGAATAAGACAGAAGACATCAGAGAAGGAAGGCCAGGAGCCATGGGCAGGGTTCTGTGGAGATCCTGCCATTTAACCCTCTGCTCCTGATGGAAGTCCAGGTTCCCAGAGACCAGAGATGGGGAGGTGAGAGGATGGGGGTTGGCATTCGAATTATTCCCAATTTGGGGTTTTCCCAATTGTAAGAGGTCCCACACCCAGATCTCAGCCTCCACGACTCCCCAGTCCACCCGCTCTCCTCCATACTGAAATGCAGGACTTGGGTGATCTGGGTCTCAAAGAGGCGGAAGGCAGCTCTGCCATCTTCTCGGAGAACCTTAACCTGGAAGCCTGGGATGGGAAGGGAAAAGGAAGGGAAGTTGGGGTGACACAAAGAGGCCACAGGTGGGCTTGGGGGAAAAGCAGGCAACCTGGGAAGCCCAAGGTGCTGGTGCCAAGCAGGACGGGGCCAAGGGGGACACTAACCGTACTCCACTCGGGGATAATAGCAGGCAAACTTCATCCTGTAGCCATCTTTGTCCTGCTCCCCTCGCTCCAGAGAGCGGCGCTGTCTAGGGCACTTCCCTGAGGGCAAGTGTCAGATGAGACCAGCTGGGCGCCCCCCCATTCCCAGCCCCTCCCCCAGGCCTCACCTCACCCTCGGCACACTGGCAGACGTCTGCAGAGCACAAGGTGGACAGGAGCTTGCTCTTACTCGGTGCAGCATAAAACACAGAGCACTTGTGGTCTAGAGAAGAGCAACAGGAGTGAGGGTCTCTCCTCTGACTCGGCATCTCATGGAGCCAGGGTCTCCCCACACCGTGCTACCCCTAATGAGGGGTCAGGCCCCTGATCTTGCATGCCAGAGCATCCCAAGTGCTCACCGGGGCTGTAGTAGTCATACAGGACAGCGCTGGCCGGTTGCACCAGCCCCACGGCCACCTCCTGCAGGGCTCCAAAGCCCACACACTCCCGGGTGGTCGGGACCTGGCAACAGGACAGAAGGCTGCTCAGTGCCAGGCCGCTGCCTGCCTTGCTTCTCCTTGGTCACCATGACCTTATCCCCAGCATCCATCCTTCATGTTCTGTCATCTTCCTGACACTAGACTCTAAAAATTGGTCCCCAAGGCCTCTGATGACTTCACTGCGGCCAAGGTGACCTTGTTCCAGTCTTCACTGCCTGAGGCGCTCTGCAGAGTCTCACTTTAGGCACACATTCCTCCGTGAGACCGTCCATGCGGGTTAGCTTCTCAACCCATGTTGCCTCACCCGGCACCTCTCCTTCCCCAGGAACGCAGGCCTGGGCAGGCCCTTGCTCCCCCACCAGTGTCCACGGTGGCCCCCACCTCTCCCTGCCTCTCCCTAAACCCTTGAAGGCTGATGAATGCCAAGCTGAACTCACAGCCCCATCCTGGCATTGAGGTGTGGCAGGACAGGTGAGCTCTCCAAGGCTTTCTGCCTCCCAAGCACGTCCCCACCTCTCGCCCTCATCAGCTGCCACACCATCGGACCCTGACAACACAGGATGGAGACCCAGCTGCTTCCTGTGCGCCTCTCCACACTCACCGAGTCAAAGTACAGCAGGACATGGGGCCCATCGGTCTCAAAGTGACTCACGTAGCGGTCAGAGAGGGAAGTCAGCTGCAGGGAAGGGGACAGTCACGGGCATGGCAGTGACGGGGCTCAGCACCTGGGGCTACAAAGACGGAGCAGGGCTCCCGAGGACAGAGGGTGACTGTGGGTGGCTGACCGTACCTTCTCCAGGTCAGCCCTCAGGGCGTGGAATCCACTCAGGAGGGTGATGTCTGCGATCGCCATGCCAGACAACCCCACCTTGCCCTTGCGCCTACAGGGAGGAGGGGCAGGCTGTACAGGCTCCACCTGAACCGCACACTGAGCATGCCCTCCCCCGGCCTCCCCCCACGGCATGTGCAGGAAGCTGGCAGCACCCACCAGATGCACACGGTGTACTGCACTCTGGACTCCTGCTCCTCTGCCACCTTGGGAGCCTCCCTTCTGCGACGGCTCCTTCGACCCTCAAACAGCTGCAGGGGCGTCACAGGCTGAGAGTGGGCACTCGGGTCATCCGCAGCTGGCATCTCATATTCGTAGTCTTCATAGTCCTCAAGGGCTTCCCCTGTGCAGGGCCGTGGTGAGGGGGTCTCAGGCCCTGTCAGCCCTGCAGGGCTCAGGACCCCTGACCCACACTCACGAGTGTATTCCACACAGCGTGTGACCGCCCTGCAGCCTCAGGACCCCTGACCAACACTCACGGGTGTATTCCACACAGCCTGTGACTGCCCTGCAGCCTCAGGACCCCTGACCAACACTCACGGGTGTATTCCACACAGCCTGTGACTGCCCTGCAGCCTCAGGAACCCTGACCCACCCTCACGGGTGTATTCCACATAGCCTGTGACTGCGCTGCTGCCTCAGGACCCCGGACCCACACTCACGGTGTACTCCACATAGCCGGTGACCGCCCTGCAGCCTCAGGACCCCGGACCCACACTCACGGGTGCATTCCACACAGCCTGTGACTGCGCAGCAGCCTCAGGACCCCTGACCCACACTCACGGGTGTATTCCACACAGCCTGTGATGGCGCTGCAGCCTCAGGACCCCTGACCCAGACTCACGGGTGTATTCCACACAGCCTGTGATGGCGCTGCAGCCTCAGGACCCCTGACCCACACTCACGGGTGTATTCCACACAGCCTGTGATTGCGCTGCAGCCTCAGGACCCCTGACCCAGACTCACGGGTGTATTCCACACAGCCTGTGACTGCCCTGCAGGGCTCAGGACCCCTGACGCAAACTCACGGGTGTATTCCACATAGCCGGTGACCGTCACTTCCATCTGCAGGTCTTGACAGGTCGTGTTCTCCAGGTTCAGGACATTGTAGGTACGGAGGACCTGGCTCAGTCAGAGAGGGGACGAGAACACAGGACACACACGGCACAGACTTAGAAGGCTTCCTGGGCATAAGGATCTAAGGCCCCCACTTTCTCCCATCCCCCACCCAACCCCAATGAAGAAGGCAACTGGGGCCCAGGCCAAGATGTGAGGGCACTGAGGAGGCCCCTGGCCCAGGCTGCCAGCGGGGGCAGAAGGCACAGCAGGACGCCCTGCAGTGGCTCCTCCAAGCCCTTTGAAGACAACACAGGACAGAATGCAGAGGAGATCTGTGGGGGTGACAGGAAAGAGCCCAGCTGTGCAAGGAGAGGCTGGAAGGCAAATCTGGTTTGTTGCTTGTAAGGGGCTAATGAGGGCTAAGAGAAAGGTCTGAATTTTCCCGTTTTATAACTGCCTGAGTTTGCTTCCTATAAGGACGGGGGAGGTAGCAGGTACAAGGCCTGAGCCAGCTCACACAGGACCTCAGAGCAGTAAAGAAAAGGACAGGTCCTGTGCTCTCCCTAAAGCATACCCTGCCTTGCCCAAGTCTGCCCCAAAATGGTAAAACTATAACCACCATGAACTAAACAGTAATAATGAACGTGGCTGCAGCCTGCTTAACCTATTGTGTTTGAGATGACCTAACTGTTCCTAGATTCCCCTAGCTGAGCTTAAAAGGGGTTGTGTCTTTCTTCTGGGGTCAACATTTTGTACAATGGTGACCCATATGCTGGAATAAAGGTTCTGTCTTTGCATACTACTTGCGTCTGGGGTCTTCCTTTGGCAATTCCCGGACCCTTATAGAAGCTGGTCTCAAATTCCTTTTCAAGCACAGAGGACCCTGAGCTACTGGTCCTCCTGAGTCTGCCCCGAAGCTCTGGACCATCAGGCGTATCCCCTCACTCTGGGAAGTGGCACATTTTCCCGGGCTGCCAGTCTAACTGCTGTGCTGGGCAGTGACCAGAGGGGCAGCTTGAGAGCACAGCAAGGGTCACCTGGGCCAGCGGAGGGAGGCTGCGGAGAGCTCTAGCGGGACAGCGAGCCTAAGGGGCTAAAGGGGTCCCAGCATCAGATGAGACAAACGGAAAGGAAAGGGGCATGGGACCTGGGTTGGATGTTGTGGACAAGGGACAGGAGAGCCAGGATGTGCAGGTGAAGGAAACAGCAGAGACCCAGAAACAGGGACCAGAGCCAAGAGGAAGGCTCAGGGAAGGACAGCAGCCAGCATGGAGCTCTGCCCACAGTCTCCCGAAGGCTCAGGCCGCCCTGCCCTGGCCTCACCTTCAAGGTGCCTTTGCTGTTCCCTCCGACCTCCACAGTGATCTTGCTGCCCAGGGAGAACTTCAGGAGGGAGAGAAAAGCAGGTCAGAGGGCACAGGGACGGGTCCCTCAAAGCAGCGCATCCCATCCCCTGCCCAGGAGGCTCATCCGTTGCTGAAGCAGCTCTCCCTAGCCTGCCAGGCCAGCGGTTCTAAACCTGTGGGTCCTGACCTCTTTGGGGTTGAACAACCCTTTCACAGGAAACACCTCAGACCGTCGGAACCCATAGATATTTACACTAGGATTAATAGCACTAGCGAAATTACAATTATGAAGTAGCAGAAAAAACATATGGAGGTCACTGCATAAGGAAGCTATTTAAAGGGCCGCAGTGTTAGGAAGGTTGAGGACCGCTGTCCTGGACCCTAGAGTGTGCTCTGCACACACACTGTTTTTGGGTGAAGGAAGATCCCCGAGGTTTGATCACAGGC
This sequence comes from Ondatra zibethicus, assembly GCA_004026605.1. Taxonomy (NCBI): domain Eukaryota; kingdom Metazoa; phylum Chordata; class Mammalia; order Rodentia; family Cricetidae; genus Ondatra; species Ondatra zibethicus. The sequence goes on along the minus strand of PVIU01006934.1, from coordinate 57,545 downwards.
CAGAAGAAAAGTCGGTCTGCCCACACCACTCTCAGCAGAGAGCTGGACTTTCAGGAAGAACATGGGGGAGGACCACGCTTCTGACCTGGCCCAAATCCCCACGGCAGCCCCATCAGGGAGGGTGTGGGTCACCTTCAGCTCCTCCTCCAGGCCCTTGACTTGGTGGTTGTTCAGTTGCAGTGCGTGAGACTTGAACCCATTGCGGCCCTGGGAACTGAGAGTCACATTGAGGACCCTCTCCTCTGTGGTGTGGGAAGCGATCCAGTATGCAGACAGGGCATCCAGAGTGACCACTGTGTCCTAAGGACATTAGGCTACAAGTCGGGCTCTTGTTCTCGTGACCACCTTCCCAGAGCCCTATGGCTGCCCCTACCTGGGTACTGCGGAATCCCCCTTCGAAGCTGCCCTGGTGGGTGAGCCAGGATGCGGCCTTGTCGGCCATTTCTCCCTTGCCCTCCCTCAGCAGCAGATGTAAGAGGCCATAGGCTGTGGTCTCGATCCACAGGGCTGGGGCCAGGGGCACAGGTTCCGATGGGCTACGGGGAGCCGGGGTGGGCGACACAACATTGTTCTGAGAGCCAGGAACGAAGCCCCAGTAGAGGTTTCCTGGAAGGGAGGAGAAGGACTTGTTGAACAGGGAAACTGCATTTGGAGCTGAGCCAGACGGCTCTCTGGCGCCCCCTGCCGGTCGCCCCTGTTCCACGCCTCAGTCTGTCTCTGCAGGGCAATCCCAAGGGTCCCAGGCATTCTGCCAGGCCGCCCTTGTCCTCACCGTCTGCTTCCTCAGCCATGGCCATCAGGCTGTTGTGGGCCATATTCCTCAGGTCCTCGGAGGCCTTGGTCAGTGTCAGGGCATAGGCTGTGATGGCAGCTGCGTGGGCGCCCAGGAGCCCAGCGCTTGCCTTCTGCCCCAAGAACTCATTTGCCTTGGAGATGGAGGCTTCCTAGAAGAAAGCAGAGGCCTGAGCCCGTGTGCCCGGCTCCCAGAGAGGGGACAGCTGGGACCATGAAGGGACAGCGTGCCAGCTTCCTTACCACTCTGTCCTTCAGCTGCTGGGCACTGCCGTCCTGGAAGATGGCCAGTCCGTGGTGAAGGGCAATGACCACGAAGGCGGTGAGGGCCACATTCTCATCCTGCCCAACCAAGCCCCCCTGGTAGGGAGAGAACGAGGGTGTCAGGCCAGAGTGCTGAGGGACCCAGACAGTCTTCCTGTTGACATCCTCAGGGACTCTTGCATGCTCACACCTGCATGCCTCTGTGAATGACTGGACACGGGTCGTGGAATGAGCCATCACCCAGCTGCTGCGACAGCAGCCAAGCAGCTGTCTCTTGCAGCTTCTCTGGGGCATCGCCCACCTGCTCCTGGGCCAAACTCAGGATCTTCAGCACAAAGGCAGTGAGCCTGGAGGGAGGAAGGGATGGCTGGAGACAAGGCTAGACCCTCTGGAGACCTGGTTTTTGGTCTGTTGCTCTCATGCTGCCCTGAACACCCCCACCTCAGCCTCACCAGGTGCTGCTGTCCCTGTGCAACCAAGCCCCAAAGGAGCCATCTTTCTTCCGGAACTGCTGGATGCGCATGTGCCCTGTGAAGGAGAGCTGGCTGAGGAGGTGACATGCCCACTCTCCCGCTGTCTGTGCCCAGGCTGTGCTCCCAGAGACAACCCCCAGCTTTTTCACTAAGCTCCCAGCTACCATTCATGCCCTCCCTGGCTCTGATTCGTCCTTTTGTTGAACCCAGAACCTTTCTGGATCAGATCCACAGCATGGTCCTTGGTCTCAGGGGGCAGTTTGCTCCATTGCTCTGTCTTGTCCAGGTAGTGGGAAGCAGTCAGAGTAGGAGCCAAATAGATCATGGTTTGTTCTGCACAGCCCCGGGGAAGTTTCAGGAGGGAGGCCACGCCTCCCGGGGACAAGGCTCCTTCAGAGCCCAAAGTATCCAAGGGTTCAGAGGCTGTGAAGGAGGAGAAGCTGAAGATGAGGCTGTGGGGACCCAGTCTCAGAGGCCAACACAGCAGTCTACAGGCTGCAGGCACATGCAAGTGCTCATGGGAAAGGACCAGACGCTGACCTGTAACCCTGACCAAGCTGCTGAAATCCCCATCGGGGATGATGTTGGGATCAGTGCTGCCAGGAATTTCCAAAGTCCGGGCTCGGTTATCTGGGGAGAGGAGAGGAGCTGGCGGTTGGGCCCTGTGCCCCTTAACTGCCCTAGGAACAGGTGGCTGGAGCAGGAACCACTCACCCAAGGGGTTGAGCTCGTAGACCATCTCTTCTCTGTGAATGGCCCCTTCCTTCTGTCTCAGTCAAAAAATGGAGCCAGGGATCAGCCAGGAGTACACGAGCCCCTCCGCGGGCAGACACCCTGGGACTTGGAGTTGTAAACTTCATGGATGGGAACCCTGGTCTGCCCGGCTCATGGGTCCACCATGCGGAGTCCTAGGTTTAACTCCCAGCCCCGCACACAGTAAAGGGCATGGAGGGATCAACCTCGGAAACAGCTGTGACAGCGCCTGCTGTGACCGCAGCAAGTTGGAAGGCAAAGGCTGAGGACTACTGTAAGTTCAAGGCCAGCTTGGGCTACATATCATATCTAGAATGAGTCTGAGGGTAGCCTGGGCTACATTTCTAGTCTCTGTCTGAAAATAAGTAAATATATAAATCATTTCAGACACAGAGCTGAGTCACAGTCGTACTGGCGGGGTAACGATGCGCTAGGTTTGGGCGCTGGGCTCTGGCCGGGCCAGCAGAATGCTAGAGAATACAGCTGGGAGCCCAGGGCCTGGGTTTAGGGGCAGTCACTCACTTCGATTTGCAGAATCTTAGAGACGGCATCTCCCACGAAATCCTCAATAGACCCTCGAGCCACCACTTTCAGGGATACAGAGGCAGCAGCCGTGGGTACCACAGAGAAGGCCACAGGCCGGGCAGAGCCTGCGGGCACCGACACCTGCTGAGCCAGCCCTCCACCACCAGCCATGCACAGTCCATCCACTGGGGACACATGGACACTCACCTGAGGGCAGGACAACAGGGATGGCCAGAGCCCTAATCCAGTCAAGACCGCGGCCTGCCCTGTCTCTGGCAGCCCCCGCCCTCCCCTCCCGCCCTGAGCTCAGACTCCCGTGGGTCTCACGGTCAGGTCAGTATCCAGGTAGTTGTAGAGAACAGGTCGCAGCTCGAGCTGCTCAAAGCGGCGGACAGAGGTGGGCAGGCGCAGATGCAGGTGGAATTCTCGGAACACGCGGACACGGGTCGGTGTGGCTACACACAGGCCTGTGGATGGGAATAGGAGGCAGGGGCAGAGATGGAGGGACATGAAGACCTCAGGCCACAAGAAGGAGGGGTCTGGCAATGACGTTGCTCTGCCCTCAGCTCTGCTGGGCTCTCAGGCTACATGCACACCAGTGGATATCTTCCCAGGGGCATGGGCTCCACCCCGTGCTGGGAGCAGGGGGCTAAGCAGAGTCAAGGGTTAGGGAGAGAGCAGCCGGAGGTCTGGCCAGGGCTACCTCACCTTTGCTTTTGGACAGGCTCACACCATGAATCTCCCATGTGGTCAGAGAGTCAGGGAGCAACAGTGTCAACCTGTCGTGCAAATTCAGAGAAGCCACGTTACCGCACAGGACTGTCCCCAGAACCAGCCCAGAGGCCAGGTCAGCACCCCAGACCCTCACAGTTTGGAGCGGTCCACGGGCTCTACTCTCCAGAGCCAGTTCTCCGGGAAGTAGCTGCGCACAAGGACGTCATCTTCATCGATCAGGTCTTCTTCCTGCAGCACCTCCTGGGCTGGGGTGAGGGGCACAGGAGTGAGGAGAGGTTTGGCCCTCCCAGGCACCGCAACCTCTTCCCCAGCTTCACCTGGCTGCTCACCTCGGGCAAAGCCCGCCTGGCTTCTGGTTTGGTTCTTGCGCAGGACCTCAGCAAACAGGCAACAGGACAGGAAGGGCTCCCGGCAGCTGGCCTGCCGCACCCGGGCTGCCCGCTGCTCACAGGTGCGTGCCATGGGCAACCTTGTCAGCCCATCTTGGCAGCAGCGCCTGGCCTCTGGGGAAGCATACTGGCCCACTGGCAGGCCAGGAGAGGCTGGGCAGGTGCGAAGGACCTGAACCTCAGCCCCACCGTCCCCTGGAGACACCAGTACGTGTCCGGAGAGCCATCAGGAGGCCGATGGAGTGTCCCACCCGGCCTCCACCTGCAACCCTTGGCTGCCCAGCCCTCAATACCACAGCCGGCTGAGGGGCTGCAGACGACAGAGAGCAGACCCCACCCTGGTGGCTCCCACAACTCACACTTCTCACTGACCGCCTTCTGGAAGTTCACGCTTCTCTTTTGCCGTCTTTTCTTCTCCTTGGGGCAGCTCAGGCCTGGTAGAGAGCAAGAGGGCAGCGGCCAAGCAGTGAGGAGCTCAGTCACCCTCCTTCCCTGTCCGCGGCCAGGCCTATTCACCCATGAATCCTGCACTCAGCCTTGCTCCCTCGGCTGCTCCCACTGCTCCATTCTCTTTGCTTTTTTCAGTAATAGTAGCTTTGTGTTTCTGTTCTCATTCTCTTTTTGTTTTAGCCTTCTGAGACAGGGTTTCTCTGTGTAGCCCTGGCTGTCCTGGACTCACTCTGTAGCCCAGGCTGCCCGCGGACTCACAGAGATCCGCCTGCCTCTGCCTCCCAGCTGCTGAGATCACGTGCCCCACTCCTACACCACCCCAGCCTCCTCCCTTGTCTGGTCCCCCGGTTCCATTCTTACCCTCCCTGACTTGACTTAGCTGATCTCCATCAGAAAAAGCCAGACCAGCGGCCTTGAACACCTCAAGGGCATTGTCCCCACCTCCAGGACCACAGCCAAGGTTGTAGCTGTTCATTAGTTCAAAGACCTGGCATGGTAAGGAAAAGATGCTGGGAGACAGGGGCAGGACCTGCCACTCCACTGTGGGTATTAGGGCTGGGCTTAAAGAAAGATGAACCATGTGGACTTGGAACTAGAGGCCAAGGGTAAGAGAGGAAGGGGCCAGGATCCAGAATCCAAGGCAGGGCCGAGGGGGGCTTGAGGAGTCTGAGTGACTGACTGGACCTTACGCAGAGGAAATGGAGAGGGCTTGACAAACCTTGCTCATGTCGAGGGGTTTGTGCGTCTTGCCACCCACAGCATACAGAGCTGTGTCCACAGCGCCAAGGGCCACCAGGGCTTGGGGGTCTGTCCTAATCTGCAGCTTCATGCTGTCCCCATTGCGATACTCCTTGGCACCATCCACATTCAGTTCCAGCTGGCCGAAATAGGAAGTAAAGGGAAGTCAGCAGGGCAGAGCGGGGTAGCAACGTGGATCGGAGGCTAAAAGTCTGTGCCACTCAGTCATGAGGACGGAATATGAAACTCCAGAAGCTAGGTGGGCATGAGGGTTTCTGTAATTCCATCTGGAAAGGTCGAGACAGGGGATTCCCAGAGCATGGCGCTTAGCAAGACTAGGCATATCAGTGAGCGCAGGGAGACATTGAGGGAAGCCATCTCAATGAATAAGGCAGAAGAGCAATCCAAAATGACTCCCAGCTCTCCACAAGCACATGCAAACGTGTACATGCGTGCCCATGCAATATACGAGATATAGACACGCACGAGCCCACCTCACTAAAACACACACACACACAGGCACAGACAGAGAAAGACACCACCTCTCCAGCCCCAGTCACCTTGCCCTCACAGTCCCCAGGCTGCACATGGATGAGCAGGGAGTTGGCCACTGGGAGTCCTTGGTGGTAGAAGTAGGCCACAAAGTAGAAGGAAGGGGCCAGGCGATGGTCCACAAGCACGGAGACGGAGGTCAGGGTCCTCCTGGGCTCCCGGCTCATGAACACGATCTGGCCCCGGGAGAGGATCTGAGCCAAGGAGGAGCAGTGAGTGGTGTCCTGCTTGGTGGAGACCCTGTCCCCAGTCCTGAACCTGTGCCCAGGCCTGCAGAGGCCTTTGCCCTACAGCCAACACTCCTATACCCCGAGTCCCACACACCATGTAGTAGTAGTGAGAGAAGGTGGGCCCCTGAATGCCCACAGTTCGCAGGTTCAGGATGAAGGTGTCCCCCACACGAGGGGGTCGAAGGTCTTGCGGCTCGATGGACAGAAAGCCAGAGCTTCCTGAAGGTGGGCCTTTCACTGTGAGCCTGGCTAGAGCCGGATAGACGGAGCCCGCAGACACCTGGAGAGAAGGGCAGGGAAGCCAGGGTCTATGCCAAGGACCCAGATAAGCCAGTGCTCCACCCAGACTGCAGCAGAAGCGCTCAGGCAACAACTCTTGAGCCCTCCCTTCCCGCACGCCCGTCCCCAGGGCTCAGAGACGCGCTACCAAGAGCTGCAGTTCTGTGGTGGCTGGTGGGACGTGGATGGGAAGGCTGACTTGGCCAATCCCGTTGCTGTTCTGCTGTAAGTCGAGGACTTTTGAGTCAGAGCCAGAGGACAGCGTGACAGAAACTTTGACAGGAACGTCAGAGACTGTGGAGCCCGACATCTCTCGGACCACGGCCTGGAGGGACATGGGTGAGAAAAAGGCCAAACTCAGGACCGTGCGGCCACGCATGCGCCCCTCCGCTCCCGCCCTTCAGAGAAAAACCTGCAGCACGAAGTGGGCTCCAGGCACAAGATGCCGCTTGGTGTTGCTGAGGTCCAAGGAGAAGGCAGATGACACAAAGCGCCAGGATGTGAGCTCTGCCTCCTCCATCTCCCCCCCTGTGAGGCAGAGAGAGGGCAGAGAGGTGGAGGAAGGAACCCAGGAAAGAGAGAGACAGAAGTCAGGAAATGGCTCAAGCATCCTTCCCTCCCCACACGTGTGTATCGTGTCTGTCGGGCGGGTGAGTGGACAGATGGATGGTACAAGACAATTGGGGACAGACAGGACCAGGGAGAGCAGTCTCGGGTCGTTCTTCTTGGCTGTGTGCCTGAGATGAGCAGGTAGACATCAGGGCTGTACTGAGGATGAGCAGCTGGGCTAACGGTGTAACTGGCAGATTATTTTATATTATTTATTTATTTAGGTTTTGTGAAACAGGGTTTCTCTGTGTAACAGCCCTGGCTGTCCTCCAACTCCCTTTGTAGACCAGGCTGGCCTCAAACTCAGAGATCCACCTGCCCCTTTCTGCCTCCCAAGTGCTGGGGCTAAAGGCTGCACCAGCACGGCTGCTGGGCTGCAACTGACAGTATCAATGTGCCCTCCGTGTCCTCGGTGGCAGCAGAAGGAAGCCACCCACCTGGAGACTCAATGACGGCTGCCGCGGCATAGAGGCGCAGCCCCTCCAGGTCTCCAGTCCCAACACTGACTTTATCCAGGGCAGCCTGGAGCTGGTCCTTTGAGATGGAAACTTGACTCTGGCCTTCCACCAACTAAACAAAGACGACAGCATGTGAGCGAGGGTCCCCTCCTCTGTTCAGTGCCCTCTTCACCACACCCCTACCTCGGTCTGGGTTTCCAGGCTCTGTGCCCTCCTTCACCACGCCCCTACCTTGGTCTGGGTCTCCAGGCCCCGAAGGAAAGTCCTCTTCCCAGCCTCATCCATGAGTGCGAAGCGCGTGTAAGCCACACCCTGCACGGGCTTCCCATAGATATACCTGTTGCCAAGGGAGATTGGAAGAGAGCTGAGAGCTGGGAAATACCTCAGCTGGCCAGGTGAATACCACACAATCACCAAGACCTGAATTCGACACCCCTGAATCCATGTAAAAACACCAGGTGCAGCAGCATCCACTTGTAAATCCAGCAGTGGGAAGGTGGAGGCAGGCGGAGTTGGGGTTGCCTGGCCAGCCAGCCTAGCCCAAGTAAGTGAGTTCCGTGTCAATGAGAGACTGTGTCTTGAAGGAGATGGACAGAGTTCCTAACAATGCCCCCTGTGGTTGTCCCCTGAGCCCCACATACATGTACACACACACATGCCCCTGCACTTGTAGACACACACATGCCCATCTTTAATCCCAGCACTCAAGAGGCAGAGGCAGACGGATCGCTGTGAGTTCAAGGCCAGCCTGGTCTATTAGGTGGGTACACAGGGAGGGTGAGACTAGGTCTCAAAAACAAAACCAAAGAAGAGGAGGAAGGAAGGGGGGAGGAGAGGGAAGGAGAGGAGAGGGGAGGAAAGGGGAAGGGAGGGGAAGAGAGAGAACAGAAGGGGAGGAAAGGTAAAAAGGAAGGAAAAAAGGAAAGGAAAGGAAAGAAGGGAAGAGAAGGTGAGGAGAGGAGAGGAAGGAGGGGAAGGGGGCAAGGGAAGAGAAAGTGAAGGGGAGGGGAGGAGAGGAGAGGAAAGAAGTGGCGGGGGAGGGGAGGGGAAGGGAAGAGAAGGGAAGGGAGAGAGGCAGGGAGGGAGGGAGGGAGGAAGGGAGAAAGGAAGGAAGGAAGGAAAGAAGGAAGGAAGGGAAGAAGGGAAGGAGAGCCAAGATGGACAGAACCTGGGCTCTGCCCTGCGATTCCAGGGTGTGGAACAAGAGGGTGGCGCTTACCTGGCCTGGATGTCTAACTGTATTTCATCCAGGTGCCCGGGCACTGACAGGATATATGGCTTCTGTGGGGTGATCTTCACTTCAAAGTTGGGAAGAACTGAGTGAGGGTAAAGAGATGAGTGGCCAGGTACTAGACAAAGGGTCCTCCAAAGCTCCCTCCCCGCAGGGCTGCCCTGCCTCACCACTGCCTCTACCCCGCACTTCAGCACTTACTGTATTTCTTCACCTCAAAGCGGGCACTGCTATTGGACTGCAGGCTGTCTGAGAACCTCGCTGAGATCGTCCAGGTCCCCGGCCTGACGATGGACAAGGGAGAGACTTGAGCTACCCACAGACAGCCCATGGCCTGCGTCCTCCAGAAGAGGCGTGGGGGGCACAGGGTCAGAGCATCTGGAACGTGACCATGTGTGTCAGAGGGACATGTTGATGGAGGGGTGGCCTGAGGTGGGGCAGCTCACTCTGAGATGTCTGGGATCATGAAGTCATCTTGGAAGATGGATGTAGGAGCAAACACCTCCTTCTTCCGTACACGGAGGCCATTAGAGTTCTGCGGGGGATGGGGGTCGGTGTGGTCAGGTGGGAGAGCACATCAGTGCACAGCGTCAGGAAGGTCAGAGGTCAGGCACTCACCTCCACCGTGACTGTGAGGGTGTCAGTGGATGGGCGCATCTTGTGATCCAATGCAAAAACCCGGTAACGAACTAAGAGTGGAGGAGGAGAGGTAAGAGCCCCAGGCAGAGGGACGGGGACCCCAGGAGGCGATGGGGATTGAACCGCTAAGCAGTCCTCTGGGGTGGTGCCGTCTGTGGGGTCACCTCACACAGAGGACCCCAAGGGCAGGCTCTGAGCACCCTGGGAGAGGAAAGCAGAGGCCCTGAGGCAGGGGGCTCACCCCGCTGGCCAGGGTTATAAACAGGCTGGTCAGTCTGCACGAAGATGTGCCCGCGGCGAGAAGAGAACAGCAGGTTGACACCCTGTGTGTCTGTGGCTCTGGACAGGGAGCTCTTTAGCCACGAAGACTGAGCCACCAGCTGGACGTGGGGGGCTCTGCGTAGGTCTAAGAGGCCACAGTTGCTCACATCAGGCAGTGGGACCTGTCAGGAATAGGGGGAGACTGTCCAAGACGAAAGGAAAACAGAGCCCAAGATACGGACACTAAGACCAGTGGGCTTGGAAGAGAGGAGGGAGGACGTCAGCGAGGGAGATAGGGCTTGAAAAGCAACAGATGGGCCAGCCATAATGGCATGTGGCAGTAACCCCAACATTGGGAGGCCAGAGGAGGGCTGCTGAGCAATTACTGGCAATCTAGGCTGTACTGTGAAACCGTTTCAAAACCAAAAGTAACATAAAAGGCAACAGAGGAACCTGGTAGATCACAGCACTTGGGAGACTGAGGCAGGAGGATTGCTGTGAGTTCAAAGCCAGGCTGTTACTTAGCAAGCTCCTGTCTGTGACCAAGCAAACAGGCAAAGGGTACAAGAGGGAGGCCTAAGAAACAGCAGGCGTGGGTACTGGTTACCTCGAGGCTGAGAAGCACAAAACCATTTCCTGAACTGAGCACAAAATCCTCCTTTGGGGAGCAGATGCGACCATTTGGGTTTCTCAGGAACACTGATCCTTTTACTTGCTGTCCTGGAGGGGCATCCTGGAGCTGCAGCCCCACTGACAGAGGGACCCCCAAATTCACCACGGAAGGGGAGAAGAGGAGCAACCTGGGAGAACAGTAGAGGTACTTCAGACCCGGCCTAACCCCACCACCCCACTCCCCCTCACCAGCCCCCCCCCAGCCCAGTGTCTGGCCCCAGGACCTGGGCTTCTGCAGAGACAAGGCAATGGCGCTCAACACCCAGAGCAGTCCCCACAGGAGCCGCATGGCTGCAGGGTCCAGGGGACGCCAGACCTGTCTGGTCAGAGGTCTGCTCCCTTCTGGGCAACCTAGGCTTGGGGCAGTTTGACTCTGGACCTTGTTCCTCCTCTTGCCCAAATGAGCCGGGAAACCACGTGATGGCCAAGAAACGCAACTGGCCCTAGGCCCAGTGCTGGGGAAGCAGCCCAAACATCGGGGTCCGTGAAGAAATCTTGGCCCCAAAATGAATTTTGTGCTTGTTATTCCCAGTACCAGGCACCGCCCTTTAACTGTGTTCATGCACGTGTTAGCCAACGTGTGAGTTTGCAGAGCTCCAATGTGGCACATGGACAGGATCACTGTAGTTCCCAACAAAACAGGAATGGCTTCAGAGACCCCTGCCTCGTACATTCAGGACACACTGAACTGCTGTCTTCTTGGGGCAGGCTCTAACCCAAAGCCTCGGTTCAGAAGATAGCCTACACCTCACCCACACAGGGAAAATGTCCGGAGTAACCGTTGTTTTCTCTCTGAACTAAGACAAAATTTCCAGCCCTAATCGTGGCTTCACCCTATCCACAAAGCCACCTACACACATCACAGTAAACAACCGACAGCAAGCAGTCAGGCACAAGTTATTTTATTTGGCAATTTCAACCTGACCCAGAGGGCAGTTTTTTGCTCCCTCCACCTGCATTCCCAGCAAGTCCCCGTCCTGTCCCCTTGGCACGGCCCTGGCTCCATCCACAGCAGCACAGAGTTGCAGTGCACAAGGCGCAGGTCAGGTGGGACCATTGGCCTGCAGCAGCAGAGCCTGGCACCGCCCAGCCACCCCGGAGCAGTGCTTCCAGGAATGTCACTCAGCGAGTTACAGAGTCCAGGAGTTGACTCCTCACGTATCTGGAAGGCGAAGGAGGGTTCCAGAACTGGTGAGGACACTGTGTAAGAGAAAGACAAGACTGGAGTCATCTGCCAAGGCCCACAGTGTGCTCCTGAGTCTCTGAAAAGATGAAGCAAACTGGGCTTTACTAGTGAATGAAGCATGACCTGGGGATGCCCTACCCAAGTCACTGCGATTTTCCTGAGATCCAGGACTAGACTCACCAGTCCACTAGCTGGGCTCCAATGAGGTCATGCACATGGTAGGCAAGGCCAAGCCGCACTGCCGAAGGAGGCCTGCGGCCCAGAAGCTCCGACAGGAGAAGTTCCCGGTATTTGGCCTTCCGCACCATGCTGAGGACAGCGTGGCGCCCTGGAGGAGTGGCCCAGGAAAAGGAGGAGGTGAGTCTGACATGGAGACCTAAAAACCCCCACAGGGTGTTCTCGAGGCACTGAGGACTTGTCTGTAGGCAGCACACCTTTAACAAAGCACTTGATGAATCTCCCAGCTCCAGGCACAGCCAGCCACCAGCTCCCAGCATCTCGGACAGTGAGGACTCCAGCGTTCACCAGGTGCCTGCAGGTGGGGGGATGTCAGGTCAGTGCAGCCAGGGCACCCCTGGTCCCCAACTCTTGATGTGTAGACACCAAGTGTCCAGAAACACAACCCAAGGCAGGATCCACTTACCCTGCTGGCTCCACCATCCCTGCCTCAGTGTCCCTCTGTATTTTTTTTCCTCTATAACCTTGCTTGTATGTGTACATGTATGTGTGTGTGCATGCAGGCATGTAAGTACACAAGTACACACAAGCATATAGATAGAGGCCACAGGTTTACATTAAGTATGTACAATCACTCTCAACTTTTTAAAAAGGCATTTCTATTGTGTGTGTATGGGTGTTTTGACAACATGTCTATCTGGACACCACATGCATGCAGTGTTGGTGGAGGCCAGAGAGGGCATTGCATCCCCTGAGAATGGAGTTACAGAAAGCTGTGAGTCTTGTGGGAGCTGGGAATCGAACTCAGGACCTCTGGGAGAGCAGTCAGTGCTCTTAACCAGTGAGTCATCTCTCCAGCCCCTTCCCCCTTTTATTTTTCTGAGACAGGGTCTCTCTCTGTAGCCCTGGCTCCCCAGCACTCACTATGACGACCAGGCTGGCATCAAACGCAGACATCCATCTGCTTCTGCCCACTAAATGCTGGGATTGACTTGTGTTTTGAGGCAGGGTCTCTCTCTGAACCGGAGACCCGCTGGTTTGGCTACACCTTGCTGTAGGGTACCCACTTGCCTCCTCCCTTTCAGCACGGGGTGCAGACAGCAGGCTCTCTGATGGCTGCTGGCAGAACAGCTTCCTTGAGAGGCTTCCCTGCCACAGCCCTGAGATGCACGAGGAGCGCGGGTCCTCTCCGGGCTCACACAACCTAAGCCCCTCAGCCCCTGATGCTTCTCGGGGAGATCAGGGACCTCACACACCAGTGAGCTTAGGTACCTTCTGTACCAAGACCTTGATTAGTACTTTTCCCTTTTCTCTGTAGGGACCCTGTGAACGTGATCTTTAGGGACACTGCAGCCTCCACCATCCTGTGTTCTCATAGAGAGCACTGTTAGGCACGGCTCCTGCTAGGCCTCCAGGGTCTGGCAAGCCCCTCACTCTCCTGACCTATTGACCCCACAACGTCTCACGTGATTTCCGAGTCCCTAAAGCCATAAGTCTGCGTCATCTGGTCCTGCTGTAAACTAAGGTCCCCACAGGCTGGGAGTACCGAGGCCAGGAACTTCTGCACTGCTGCTGCACATGGTCGGCCATCGCAGGCCTTCAGGACCTGGAAGCAGAGTTGATGTCTGTGAGCAGCATGACCCCACCCTGCACGTGGTTCTCTATCCACCTCATCCTGACTCCTTCTCTGGGGTCCTTCCACTTCTCAGACCCTTTTCCCTACTCCCCCATAGTTCCTGGTCTCCTCCCCCAGTCTTACTACTTAGCAGAGCTCTGGGCACTGTTTATGAGTTGTGGGCTAGGGATAATGTTTCTTTTGTTGTTTCTATGCCCAACTCCTCTGCCCCCCCCACACTCTCTCTCTTTCTCTCTCACACACACACTCTCTCTCACACACACTCTCTCTCTCACACACACATACACACTCTCTCTTTCTCTCTCACACACACATACTCTCTTTCTCTCTCACACACACACACGTGCACACGTACTTTGGTCCTGTAGTCTTCAGTGAAGACAATTCCATGAGCATCCAAGTCGAAGCCTAGCTGGATGATCTTGATCTCTCCCCGCTCTTGAAGCTCCTTCTGTCTCCACAGAGATGACATAAGACAAGCTGAGCACTGGGCAGGGAGTCTGACTGCCAGTGTGTGGGGATGGGCAGGGGCTGTGACAGGGTTAGGACACCTACCCTTTCCAACCAGTCACCTCAATCAATAGAAACCACACCCTACCAGTCACTACACTGAACAGTGATGAGGGTGCAGGGCCCACCTTTAATCCCAGCACCCAGGAGGCAGAGGCAGGCGGATCTGTGAGTTTGAGGTCAGCCTGGTCTACAGAGGGAAGTTCCAGGCCAGCCAGAGCTACAAAGTGAGACTTTGTCTTAAAACAACAAATTTTTTTTTCTTTTGCTTAAACATTAAAAAGTTCAGAAGATTGTAGGAACTACCAGACAGATATATTAAAGTGGGAACAAAGACTCTGACCAAAAGGAAATGCTGAGGCGCATTTAAAAATAACTTGGCACAATATTTGCTTCAGAGCACCCAAGTTCAGTTACCACGTCTGGTGACTCCAGGAATCCAGTGCCCTCTTCTGGCCTCTGAGGGTGCATACATATGTGTACACACACACATGCATGCATGTGGACACACACACACATGCACATAGCCACAAAGAGACAATTATTAATCTAAGGGAGATCATGAACTATCCAATACAGTAACATGAGGACAGAGCACTGAACACGAAAGTGCCTTCAGGTCCATTTAACTGAGACCCAGAAGAAAGCAGAGAGGACACAGAGAAATGTTTGGTGACAGGGCTGGTGACATGACTGCCGTCAGGCCTGCCGACCTGAGTTTAACCCTCCCTTCCCCATGGAGAGCACAGAGTCCCTTTAGCTGTCTTCTGACTCCCATATATGCGTGCACACACACACAAAATACAAAAATAAAAAGAGCCAATAGTAAATGAAAAAAATTAGAGGATTATACAAATCCAGTTCTCATAAGTTCACAGAACAAGGAAATAGATAATCAGTGAAGAAATAGAGTATTTCAATTATAACCTCAGAGAGAAATCAGTGATTGAATAATATTTTTTTTCCAAATACACATCTATAACACTTAGCAAAAGATGCCGTGCATGGGGTCATCTTGTGCTCTTGTGTATATTCTCTGGCCACAATGTCACGTACGCCAGAGAGACAGTAAGAACACACTAACAAGTCTGGAGCGTGTGGCACAGATCTTACTAACCCCAGACGGTCACAAACAAGGTAGGAAGACATTTTCAATGGATCAGTGATGAAAATATAATTTGAATCTTAGATAAAATTCATAACTCATCAAAAACACATGTTTCAAAAGAATGCACAAACTGGAATAGGTTCATAACATGGAAACCTACGAAAATGGATTAACTATTATTACAAATAACTTAAGAATAATCTCAAAAATACCCAGCTAATTCAAAAAGAACTGAATGAACACAGTGTTGTAGCCTTCTTCAGATTGCCGAAACCGGGTAATTAATAAATGGCTCTGAGTTCCAAGCCCAGCACCACCACTACCAAATGATGACAGGTAAAGAGCAGTGCCCTGGAAGGTCACTGTGCCTGGAAAGCCACACTGTCAAGAACCAAAACCCTTATGATAAGAGGCTCCGGAGAGTTGCCCAGTACTCCCCCCTCTTCTGCCACTGAGGACACAGCAAGGACACAATCCTGGAAACAGGGAGAACCAACCCCCAGCAGACACTGTGCCAGCTGACCTCCACCTTCACAGCTGTAAGAAGTGAATTCTGCCGTTTCTAACATAAACTAAGTGGGCCTGTGGCGTGTTCTTAAGAGCAACATGAATAGACCAGACCGTAAGGCTCACAGTATGATCTCACTGACGAGGTAAAAAAGGCATGAAATCAAGCTGTTCTTGATGAACACACACACATAGTATGAGGAAGTCTCACTGTGGGGGAGATGATGGAGGGAGCTGTCCAGGCGGGGACTACAGCAGTACTTTCTTTGTAAACGTATCAGGGGCAGGCGCCAGGCCTCCGTGGTGGTGCACACCAGTAACCCCAGCACTTAGGAGGTAGAGGCAAGAGTATCAGAGTTCAAGGTCACCTCCAACTACTCAGTGAGTTCCAGGCCAGCCTGAGCTACACGAAACCCTGCCCCAAAGAACTCAAAAACAGAAGTTTAAGTGTCATGGTGGGCTCGGGTATAAGGCAGTCAGATTATAAATTAAGACCTTGTTTTAAAACAAAACGTGTGAACATCTTTGCATTTCTCTCATGTAATTCTTATAGTTTTTTTTTTTGCAAAAAATAAATTATTTGTTATGGGGAGGAACGCAAATGCTGTGGCCTGCATGAGGAGTCAGGGGACAACTGTGAGGAGTCAAGGGTCTTCTTCACCACATGGGTACCAGAAATCAAACTCTGGCGTCCAGCTGGGCACACCCTTTACCCTCCCGGCCACCTCACTGGCCCTAAATACCTTACGAATGTTGTGCTGGATAAAGGAGCCTCCGTCTTAAGCTAGGCCTCCGTATCAGTACCTACCAGCCGTTTGTCTGCGTCTGGAGGAAAAGCTCCCAGTGGCTCTGACTCAGTGGCCCGCATTCTGAAACATACAGCTGTGACCGCCTACTGCTTTCAGCTCCGGCCCCCTACTTACCAGACAGTCTAGGACTATCCCGGCAGAGCAAAACAGCTCCTGTGGTTTTCACCTTTGTAAAAACCCTTCCCTTGCTCCCCCTTCGAATGGCCCAAGACTGCTAGCAGTAATCAGAATATCCTTTAAATATACTTGGGTTGAGTCTATGGACTTTTCTTGGGGTCAGAAACTCCAGAGCCACGTAGGGGGAAAGCTAAGCCAGAGGAATCTGTGACGGAAGCTGAGGAAGTGCCAAGTCAAAAGGTGCAGAGCTATGTGGATGCATTGACCCACATTGTTGCCACTTTGTAAGCGGCTTTCACGGTGCTGACACCTTTGACTCGGTGGTCTGTGAGTTCTGGTAACACAGACACTGAGACTTGCCCGCCGGATTTAACGGGGAGGTGACTGTGATCCTTATGCCTCATCTCCAGGATCTTGTGAAGCAGGCTTTCACAAACCTTAAACGCTGTGTAGCACGCACCTCCTGTTTCGTCTGACGAGGGACAGCCCGGCTTTCATCACCTTCTGAACTTGGTTACCAGGACACAGCACCTGTCTAGCCTCCCTACGGGTCTCACTCCGCCTCATGACTTTGCCTGGTGTTCAGAGGGCCCAGAACGATCTGCAGCCGTCATAGCCTACGGTCGGGTACACGGATCTACTACCTCCAACTCAGCCGGCCGCTCAGCGCTCCCCTCCTCGATCCACTAACCCATTTTCCAAGTCGATCGCCTGGAAAATCGGGGAGCTGACACTAGATTCAGTGCTCTCACTAGGCCTTCGCTAGGGACCCCGAAACAGCACGGAGAGGCTGTGTGAGCTGACGTCTGCCTGAGCGGCTGGCGAGGGTCAGAGTGACGGGGACGGGACACGGCGGATGGGGCGGGGGGGGGGTGGCGGATGGGGCGGGGCGGGGGCCGCCCGCGGTCTCCCGGGCGCTCCTCACCAGCTGCAGGTCGGCCACCGTCCTGTCCGGCACCAGGCTGTACACCTGGCTCCTCAGCGCGATGGGCGGCAGCACGTCCTCGAACAGCCCCCGGGGGAACAGCCGCGCCAGCTCCTCCACCGCCTCGCGCGCGGACCCTGCCGGGGAGCCCGGGATCAGGTCGGCCGCCGAGGGCCCGGCCCGCCGCCCCGCCGCCGGGTCTCCACGGTTACCTACCCTGGGTCCTCCTCCGAGGGCCGGGACCCTCGGGCCCGCCGCGCCCGGGTAGCCATGGTTACCTGCGCCCGCCCTCAGAGGATCCGCTCTCCCGGGCCCCGGCGCCCGCCGCCGCTTCACTCCAAAGGCCTCAGAAGCCAGGAGCTGTCTCTTGCGACTCATAGCCCGGGACTCCCCGCTTCCGGGAAAGCGCGCCCGGAGACGGGGTCTTCCGGCGCGGGGCGATGACGACTGCGTCTCGGACGCGTCCGCGAGGGGCGGAGCCAGCCTCACTTCCGGCGCCCATGCCGCTGCCGATTGGCTCCGGGCGGCAGCGCTCGCTCGCGTGGGGCGCGCGGGCGTCCACCGGGGACCGGCTTCAGGTGCCCGCCGGCCGCGCCGTAGCCCTTCCCGCCCGAGGGCGATGACTGCGTCATCAGACGCGGCCACGACACTGTTGCAGCCTCTCCGGCTTCTGACGGGCTGCCCCGACGGCACAGCGTTGAGAAGGTGGCAGTCAGGGCTGGGAGCTTTGAGGTAACCAGCTCTTTGCTCTAAGCCCGAACTACTTTTTTTGCTGTTGTTGTTTTTGGTTTTTTTCGAGACAGGGTTTCTCTGTGCAGCCCTGACTGTCCTGGAACTCGCTCTGTAGACCAGGCTGGCCTCGAACTCACAGATCCGCCTGCTCTGCCTCCCGAGTGCTGGGATTAAACGCGGGCGCCAGCAGCGTCCGGCTAAGCCCAGACGTCTTAAGCTCGCCGCGTCTGGGTGGCCCTAGACGGGTAAGAGGCACTCGGCTCCTGAATGAGGAGGGGTAGGTGCTGCACGGCGCTGGGCGCACTCTGTCCTCATCCGCTCTAAAATGCAAACCCTGTCCTCTTAGGAGCTCATGGAGCCCAGAGGAACCAAGAGAAAAGAGGAGAACTCAGAGATGGCGGAGCCTAGGAACAAGCTCCCGCGTCCACTGTCCTCACTGCGCACGGAGCCTGCTCTGTACTCTGGCCCCTTCCCCTTCTACCGGCGACCTTCCGAACTGGGCTGCTTCTCCCTGGACGCCCAGCGCCAGTACCATGGAGATGCCCGAGCCCTGCGCTACTACAGTCCGCCCCCCATCAACGGTCCAGGCCCCGACTTTGACCTCAGAGATGGGTACCCTGATAGATACCAGCCCCGGGATGAGGAAGTCAAAGAGAGGCTGGACCATTTGCTGCACTGGCTTCTGGAACACCGTCACCAACTGGAGGGGTGAGCGAAGCCCTGCGCGCAAGCTGACCTGCAGACCCGCTTATCTCTCCTGAAGTGAGGAGAACCAGATGGGCTTTAGCAGGCACTGTGGCTCACCTGAGCCAAGGCTTCGGTCAGACCACTAGCCCCAGACTTTTCCCCCTCAGGGGTCCGGGCTGGCTGGCAGGGGCCACAGTGACATGGCGAGGACACCTGACAAAATTGCTGACCACGCCGTATGAGCGGCAGGAGGGCTGGCAGCTGGCAGCCTCGCGGTTCCAAGGGACACTGTACCTAAGTGAGGTGGAGACCCCGGCTGCTCGGGCTCAGAGGCTGGCCAGGCCGCCCCTCTTGCGGGAGCTCATGTACATGGGCTACAAATTTGAGCAGTACATGTGTGCAGGTGAGAGCTGTCCCTGGTGTGCGGCCCCTTCCCCTTCCTCAGAGGCTGAGAGCCCCTTCCCCTGCTGCTGCTGCTTCTCTCCTTGCACAGACAAACCTGGAGGCTCCCCAGACCCCTCTGGGGAGGTTAACACCAACGTGGCCTTCTGCTCTGTGCTACGCAGCCGCCTGGGAAGCCACCCTCTGCTCTTCTCCGGGGAGGTGGACTGCATGGACCCCCAGGCCCCATCCACACAGCCCCCCGCCTGCTATGTGGAGCTCAAGACCTCCAAGGAGATGCACAGCCCTGGCCAGTGGAGGAACTTCTACAGGTTCAGGCCAGGAGTGGCCAGGAGGGCCTGGGATGGAGAGGGAGCCAGGGGTGAGGGTGGAGGGTCCTGCTGACCCTTTGCTCCTCCTGTCAGACACAAGCTTCTGAAGTGGTGGGCTCAGTCGTTCCTCCCAGGGGTCCCACATGTTGTCGCCGGCTTCCGGAACCCAGAAGGTTTCGTCTGTTCCTTAAAGACCTTTCCTACCATGGAGATGTTTGAAAATGTCAGGGTAAGGCAGAATGTCACGGCTGCCAGCTGCCACCCCTACCCCTGTACCTTAGGTCCAGTGTCCCTTTGCCACCCGCCTTCCCCTCCTCCCACCCCCACTGTCCTCTTCTGCCCCTCCAGAATGACCGGGATGGCTGGAATCCCTCCGTGTGCATGAACTTCTGTGCCGCCTTCCTTAGTTTTGCCCAGAACACAGTTGTCCAGGACGACCCCAGGTAAGGACTTGAGGTTTGTGCACCACCTCTGGGTCTCGGCTCAGCCTCTGGCTTCACCCCACACCTCCATCTCCCTCCAGGCTTGTCCACCTCTTCTCCTGGGAACCTGGTGGCCCGGTCACTGTGTCTGTCCATCAGGACGCACCCTATGCCTTCCTGCCCACATGGTATGTGGAAGCCATGACTCAAGACCCCTCGTCACTCTCCAAGACTCCCTCCCCCAAGGTCTGATGCCTTGGGACACATCAGTCTGGACTCTATGCAGATAATAAAAGTGGGTTTCTAAGCAGGTGTCTTGCTACATCTGAATACAGCCATCCCTGCCCAATACTCCAAGCACTCTGGTTTGCTATTTTATTGTTCCGCCTTTAACCAACATGCCCTTTACTGGGTGTAGAGACTGGCTGCGAAGACAATGTCCCGCCGCAGCAAGGTGGCTGCCGTCTCCATCTTGGCGCCCAGCACAGGCTCCCCTACCAAACGGGCTGCTCCTCGAAGCGAGCGACACATCTCAGCCAGGCGCTGGATGCAGCGGACCACTAAGCCTTCCGGGGTCCCTGAGAGTCCGGCCAACTCGGAGAAGGGCTATGGGGAGAGCAGAGTGAAGGCTAAATGTGCCAGGCCTGGACAACCTTCCCCAGCCAGCCACCTGCCAAACCCGGGTACTTACCATACCCCGAGCCCACTCATACACAACTTCAACCAGCCCAAAATTCAGCTCTCCCACAAATTCTTCCACTGTCTGGTTCAGACCACAGGCCACCTGAACCTCACCAATCCGCTTAGCCACAGCTTTGACACGTTCCACCCCCTGCAGATAGTAAGGGGAGGTCAAGGCCTCCAGCTCCAGAACCAGGAAGGCCCCTGATCTGGAAGAGGCTATGCACATCCTGGGAGGCACCTACCAGGACTGGGTAGGGGGAGTGCGGGAGGGGTGATGGCCCCTACCTGTTTGAGGGTACTTGGGAGCTGATCCCCAGGGTCACCGGGGCTCTGGCAGACCAGGCCGGAAAGCAGAGCTGCAATCTCCTCCGGTCGCAGGGTGCTCAGTGCATTGTCAAACATGAGCTCAGTGAGGAGCAGCTCGTGGCTGCTCATGGCGCAGGCTACTCGGCCTGCCAGCTTCACTGTGCCCGCCTCATCCACATAGCCCAGAGTCCGGAGCACCTGCAGGAAAGGTGAGAGTTGCAGAGCCCGACTGCCCTGCAGGCTTCCCCCACCTCGCCCGCCTGCTCTCACCTCCACGCGCTGGTGGTACTCGGGGAGCAGCAGCAGTGACTGGTCGGACAGTAGGAAGCTCAGCCTCTCCATTTCCTTCAGAATCTGCCTTCGCTCCCGCAGCTTTAGGTACTAAAGAAAGCCACAGCAGAGACCACAGGGCTGAGGGAGGAGTACCCAGACCATAGGGACCAGGGAGGAAAAGCTGCCTCTGCTTGCTACCTGGGCAGGGAACCGGGGGCTGTGCACACACTGAGCCCCCCGGATCAGCTCCTCCAGCTTCCGGGCCCGGAGCCCACCTTCTACCACAGACACATCCTTAAGCTGCAGGTCGTTGACAGGGTCAAGGGTCGGGGGGCCTGATGGATGGGCCTGAGCCAGACGCAGCAGCTCCTGAACTGCAGTGGTCACAGCTGCAAGAGGAGGGTCCTTCCTGTAGGGGGAGCAGGTTTTGTGATCTGGACCAAGAGGCATCTTTGCCACAGGAGTCCCTGGGCTCCCCACTGCATGGTCCCTTTGTACATACACACCCACTGGTGCATGCCCCTCCCTGGAAAAGGTTCCCCAAGTCTCTGACCTGAATTTTGGTTGCTGCCTCTTGCTGAAGTCCTCAGAGATCTTCTCCCCATTCACCCGGAGTACTTTGCTGGAAATGGCAGCCACATCTCCTGGCTGGAGCTTGGCCACGGTGTGCTCACAGGGCCCTGGAAAGTGAATCAGGTCAGACTTCGCCATGGCCCACGCATCCTGTTCACACCACCACCACCACGAACTCACCTTCAGGCAGGAACAGCTTGAAGCCCACAAGGTCATCCGGGTAGGGCACATCTGGAGTGATTGGCCCCTTGTCCCTCTCGGACACAGCAGGCTTATCACACAAGACCAACACTGTAAACACTCTGCTAGTGTTTGAGGAGACCTATAGGAGGCAGGCACAACAAATGTGGACACGGTATGCCCACCCTGGACGGGTTGGGACCTCCCCATCCCGCACTAGAGAAGCCTCGTGGGGACCAGGCACGGAGACTGGCATAAGATGACGAGCGAAAATGAGCACCAGAGTCCTGACATGCCCGAGCCTCCCAGTCCGTGGGCATGAGGATCCCTTGTCCTCACCTGCAGGATCACGCCCAACGCATTGTGATGCTCCTCGTTCTTCACAACTACCACCCTTCCCGTTGAGAGAGATTTCAGCCCGTTCACAGACTCCATGATGCGTCGCTGGAGAGCAAGACAGGCACAGGGGCCGTGGGAAAGCGTGAGGCCAGGACTCAGGCTGAATCCAGAAGCTGTGTCAGCCACTGCCCTCCTGCCGTCTCCCCAACACCCCCACCTCCTTACCTGGATCATGTTCCGGGTCTCCGTCAGCTCCTCCCCCCAGCTGTAATACTCAGGCAGGTCAGCCAGCTGGCCAGTCACGTCAGGTTCCTCCAAGGCCCCCAGCCTCTTGGTGAGTTCAGCCAGTGCCTCCTCATGGGCCTGAGTAGAAGGGGGGGCTGTATCCAGTCTGAAAGCCCAGACTGCTCTCGTACCCCACCCCACTGGCCCACCCACCTCTCCTGGCTAGCTCTGACCTGCTTGCTGTGCTGGTCACCCTAACCTCCTCACCTTGCTGTCCTTGCGGGATGGAAACTCTGAGAAGCTCCTCTTCATCATGTCCTCCACCCTGAGGGCGTCCACCCGCAGCAGGTTGAGGATCATAGTGTACGTGAGGCGGAACTGGGACTGAAGCTGGGACGGCTTCCCCTGGAGCCAGAGAGTCAATGAGACCAAGTGGGACCTGTGTGTCCCAGCTCTGCAGCCAGGAGGCCTCAAACCAACCCCCTGCTCACCTCAGGGAACAAAACAAAAGACATGGACCCCAAAGGCCCCATTGGGCGCCATACCCATAGTGGCAGTAAAGCAAAAGAAAGTGGAAGTCCCCTCGGACTTGCTCGCTTTGCTGTTTAGGTTTTCCAGACAGGGCTCTCTGTGCACTCTGTGCTCTCTGTGTTCTCTGTGCACTCTGTGCTCTCTGTGCTCTCTGTGCACTCTGTGCTCTCTGTGTTCTCTGTGCTCTCTGTGCACTCTGTGCTCTCTGTGCACTCTGTGCACTCTCTGTGCTCTCTGTGCACTCTCTGTGCTCTCTGTGCTCCCTGTGCAGGGATTAAGGTGTGTTCCACCACCGCCCAGCTAGACTTGCTCATTCTGACTTCTCCCAGGTGTATGAACACATCAGAAGAGGAGAGGAGAGTTGGGCTAAGGGATCTGGTGCCACAGCTACGCCCGGCCCGGCTCCTCCGCTCTACCCACCATCATCATGCGGTGCAGATCTGCCATCTCAGGCACTCGGCCCTTACAGAGCAGGATGACTGTGCCTGTGGGGTCCAGGCCCCTCCGGCCCGCCCGGCCTGCCATCTGTACATACTCCCCAGGCAGCAGGTCCCGGAAGGTAGAGCCATCATGTTTGCGCATGGAGTCAAACACCACGGTCCTCGCTGGCATGTTTACTCCCATGGCAAAGGTCTCGGTGGCAAACAGGACCTGGAACGGGGAGACTGGGTCAGCAGAAAGGTCCTGTATATGCCCAGCTCTGGCAGAGCTCACCCCACCGTGGAGCCTTGTCTCAGACCACTGTCTACAGCAGAACCACAGTGCAGGCATCTTCCCTCACTCAATGCTTAGGCGGCTACCTAGTTCTTTAGCGTCCACATCCCACCTCCATCCCCAGCTGGGATTGTGTATAACCAGCATCTTTCTGTGTGAACGCTATCACAGACTATTTTGCTTTGTGCTTGTATAATAGCTCACACAAACACAGCTATACATCTGATTGTTGTTTCCTTCCCACGTCCACCCATGTTCTTGTCGTCTTAGCAATCATTGCTTGCGACTGAGGTAGGTGATTCGTCTCTGGGGGGACATCCCCTACATTTACCTAGCCACTGTCCCAGTGAAGGGCATTCTGTTTGTCAGCCAGCCTTTCAACCCTGGTCCCCTAGGATATGAGCGTGAGATCTGAACCCTGTCACGATAAGCAGGACAGGAGAACAAAGCAACGCATATGTTCCCTCACAGACCAGGCCGAGTTTCTCTGTAATAAATACCCAAGAATGAGCCTTAATGCCAAAAGGTATACTACATTAAATCTGCTTAAACAGTGCCAAGGCGGAAAAATGACAGCGCTTGGATGCCAAGCAATGGCAAACTAGTAACAGCCTACGTCTCTGGCCACATACGCAGTTAGCGAACTTCCTGAGTGCAGCCGTCCTGAACACTGCACAGTTAGCTGTGTTTCCTGAGAGCATTCCAGTTTGCATCTAATTACTGGCTTTCCCACTGCAGAGGTCTCTCTTCTCAGGACCACCTGTGCTGTCTCATGTGCATCCCCACTTAGGGCTAAGGTAAGAAACCTAGAGGTCAGTAGGGTTCTGAAGCTGGAATTCAAACCCAGGGCCCAGGCTCTTAACCACTGCACTGTCCTGCCTAGGTCTTGGCCTCTCACCCACCTGCTCACCTTGACCAACCCTCGGCTGAACAGCATCTCCACAATCTCCTTAAGGATTGGCAGGATGCCACTGTGGTGCACACCCAGGCCCCGGCGAAGGAGCTCTGACATGTGCAGGACCTGCAGCGGGGAGGGGAGGGGAGGAGAGCAGGTCAGGGAAGGTGTAGGAGGCCCCCTCGGCAGGGGCAGGTCTCGGACCACCACACCCCCACCCGTATCTAGAGGGACATACCTGGGGTAGCTGTCGGTCAGAGCCTCGGAGCCGTGCAAGGCAGCGCTGCAGGAAGAGGTGGATCTCACTCTTCTCTGAGCTCGTAGTGAGGTCGAGAGAGGTGAGGCCTGAAGCCTGCTCATCACAGCGGCCTCGGGAAAAGGTGAACACGACCACAGGCAGCTGAGCCCGGGCCCGGAGGGAAGCCAGCAAGGCCAGGTACACCCCTCGGTCCTGAGGTTATGTGGAGGTGGGAGAGAGAGTCATGGTTAAGTAGGCTTATGGAGAGCAGGACGCAGACCCCAAGTCCACCCCCTCCCCGCAGGGACCGGGGCTGACCGCTGCCAGCCCTCACCTGTGCAGGCCCCCCCTGGTGTGTGGGCTGCTTGGCCCCAAAGGTCTGGGCATGCTTGCTCATCCTCTCCTTTTTCGCCTCCACTGCAGCATAGTACCTGAGCACAGAGCGAGGTGGCGTGAGGCCTAGCACAGGCCCGGCCACGACACCCAGCCCTGGACTCACCCCTTGGTGTGGAAGGCCCCTCGGGAGTCCAGCAGCAGGAAGAGCTCCTGCTGCGTCTTGGGGCTGTTTCCTGTGAAGAGATAGTGCTCCAGGGGGACAGGACGGGCAACCGTGCTGATCACATAGATCTGCCGCCGCTTCAGCCGCCTGCAGGGAGGAGGGGGCAGGTCAGAGAAGGCGTAGGAAGGAACCCCGTCTTCCAGTTCCATTTGGTGCTGAGAGGCCACCAACCACAACTTCATCTCCACTTTAACTCCACTGGTTCAACGTCAACCTCTGCCCTATCCCAGCCTCTTAGGACCATGGAGTATGCCTGTCCAGACAGATGGCTCCCACCATCCCATCTCAGCCTGCAAAAATGTTCTGGAACCCCAACCTCAGGCTGGGGTTGGGCTCAGCAGCCACTCAGGTGCGGCTATTTCCCAGCTCCATAGTCTGACCCCTCTCCTCACTGCAGTGGCCTGAGCACCCCAACCCCAACCAAGGAACGCCTCGGTCCTTTTCAGTCCACCACCCAGGACACACATCTCACCCAATCCAGTCAGCAAATTCCAGGGCATTGGGGACGGTGGCACTCAGAAGGATGATGGAGACGTGGTCAGGGAGCATGATGAGCACCTCCTCCCACACGACCCCACGCTGCGCACACGTCAGCAGAGGAGACAGGTCAGTCAGGGAGCAGAGACAGTAAGGTCCTCAGGGTATGTGGGACAGGGTTCTGTGATGAGACCCACCCACCACGCACCTCAGCATCGTTGATATAGTGAACTTCATCAAAGATGACCCACTCCAAATCCCGGATGACGTCTGAGCCGCTGTACAGCATGGAGCTGGGGAGAAGCAGCGCCGGGCTGACTCCTCAGCAGCTGACTACCCTGCTTCTGCAGGCGTGCTCACCCCCCAACCCACCTGGGAGACCCTCTCTCACCGAAGGATCTCTGTGGTCATGATGAGGCAGGAGGCCTCTGGATGCAGCTGAACATCCCCTGTGAGCAGCCCCACGTCCCCGAATGTGTTCCGGAAATCCCGAAACTTCTGGTTGCTCAGGGCTTTGATAGGAGACGTGTAAATGGTACTGGAGATTGGGCAGGCAGTTAGACGCTCTTTCCGCACAGACCCACAGCTGGGGCACCCCGCCTGCCCGCCAGAGCCCTCCAACCCTCCCTCGTGACACCCCGCCCTTCTTAAGCTGGCCCAGGTCATCTTCTTGCCTCGTTTCTCTTTCTCTCCTAGACCTTTTCATTTCTCTCTGAACCCCATCTCGGCCTCTCTCCTGAACCTCACATCTAAAGGATAAGGTAGAAGGGAGGTTCAGAAAGGATGCGGGAGGAGGGCAGGCTGAGGAGCCACGTGTACCGGGTCATGTGTTTCTGGGCCAGGGCAATGGCGTATTCAGCCACCACTGTCTTCCCGGCAGATGTGTGAGCCGCAACAAAGACAGAGTCGTGCTGCTCCAGGTGCAGGATGGCCTGCTTCTGAAACACATCTGGCTCAAACGCCCACTGCACGAGAGAGACGGGCAGGGCTGCAGTGACAGGGCCCCTCTACCTGCTCACAGGCATGGGGCAAAGAGGAGGCCAGTGCAGGGCTGGGACCAAAGAGCAAGACAGGCCCGGACCGTACGTGGGCTCTGGTGAAGAGGGGACAAGGCTGGGCTGAGGGGCAAGGCCAGGGTCGGGGCTACCAAGAGGTGGGGTAAGACCTGGGTGCAATACCTGGAAGGCAGGCTGAGGAATGAGACGATAAAAATCACCCACAGGGGAGGTGACATCCACAGGTACGGCCCACTGTTCCTGAGGTGCAGGTTTGGGAGGCTCCAGGGGGGACACAATTGTGGATGCTTCCTGGAAATGTCGAGGTTTACGAAATGGTAAACGTACAGCCAGCGCTCCTGATTGCCACTCATCCCAGAGATAGCGCACTCTCACCCTCGAAGCCACCCCCTGCTGGAGTCAGCACCCCATCTTGCGTGCCTCCATCACTGGTAACCACCAACCTTCAACACGAGGTCCTCCAAGCTGCTTGCTCGGACCAGGGGAGCACCGTGTAGAGAGGCGGAGGCAGTGTCCCCTCCAGGGCCTCCTGCTGGCTCACCCTCGTCCTCGTCGCCTCCACTCAGATCTAGGGGCTCTAGCAGACGGCTGAGGCTGAGCAAACCTGGCACAGGAGCTTGATGACCTGAGGGGCAACAGCCACCCGTCAGATGCACACACCGGCAGGAGCAGGGCATCCCTACAAATCCTCATCACACTCACCCTTGGGGGCAAAATCCACGCCTTTCTTGAAGCCAGGTGGGACAGTGAGGAGATCTGAGGACCAGATCAGAGGGACAGCATCAGCCGCAACCCAGCTGTTTTGTCACATGACACAGCCACAGTGTCCTGCTGTGTGCACAGCAGCTGTGGTCATTTTTTTTCAGGGGTACTAGAGAACAGTTTTTCCCTTGGGGGTGGGGAGGACCCCATTCCCATAGTTTGTGAATGTACAGGACGGCTAACAGCAGCCGGCTGGGCCCTCCTCAGACACGGCCACTTCACCTTTCTCAAAGTCTATCTCCTCCTCAGCTTCCTCCCGAGTGCTCAGATCTGTCATGGTAGGCTCGTCCATCCCACCTGGGGATGGAAACATGAGGATTCGGCCTCAGCAGGGACCCGATCCCTAGACACGAAGACACTCGCTTCTACCCCCACCATGTACAACTTACCAGGCCAGAAAGGGTACTGTGTTGGATTGCCCCATAGTGACTGGGTGGCTGGCCCTGGAGGCCGGCGAAGGGACAAGGAGGTTGTGGCCGACAGGTTTGTGTTCTCCAGCAGGACCTGAGACAAGAGGTTGGAGTCCAGTGAGACCCGGTCTGCTCTGACCCGTTCTCCCAGCTCTGTCTCTTGTGGTCTCTGACCTCTCACCTCCTTGTAGCCCAGTATCTGGCCTGTGGTTGGGTGTCTCTGGGCCTGAAGGTCGGATGGGACGGGGGCCCCCGGAGCAGCCAGAAGAGACCAGGGATCCCTCTTCCTCTGCCATTTTCTGGAGGAAAGGAAAGGAACTGGGAAGTCAGCTTCCTTGCTATCCCTGCTCCCTTTGGGTGGTCCACCCCCCCCTAGCTGGGCCCTGCAGACTCCTCACCGAGCTGAGTGTTCCACACCATGCAGAGGAAGCCAGGCGGGAGACGAGAGGAACAGCTGCTCCACTTCCTGCTGGAGGTCGGGGGCACAGGGAGGGAGGCCGTGGGGAAGCTGGGCAAGGGCGAGGTGAGAACCGTCAGGAAAGGGTAAAGTGCAGACAGAAGAGGCGGCGGGATTTGTGTTTAGATCCAACAGTGGATGTCTCCAGAAGAAGCCGAGGCAATCGGATGAGCAAAGCCCAAAGGCTAAGCAAAACCCACCTGCGGCTGAGGTACCTGGGACACTAACTAAAGCAAACTATGGATTTCGGACACATAGAGGCCAGACACAGCCATTTGCATTCCTATTTTAAGAAAGGGTTTCACGTACCCCAGGTTTGCATCCGACTTGATATATCACATACGTCATATATTTTCACATATAGAAAACATGACCTAGAACTAGGGGGTGGCAATGCCATACTTGAGTGTCACCCAGGTCTTTGCGTACGCTAGGCACTATACCAACTTAACTACCTACTCAGCTGGGAATTTGCATCCAGAATGACTCTGTAGTAGTAATAGCATGTGTGACTACATACAGAGATTTGTGTAACGTATGGATATGGGTTCACACACGCTACAGCACAACTCTGTGGAGTTGGCTCTCTCCCTCCTTTACACGCATTTCATCAGGCACGCGTGGCGAGCACTTTATCGACCAAGCCAGTGGCTCTCAACCCTGCAGTACAGCTCCTTTGTTGCCACTTCCTACGTGGAATTCTGTTACTGCTATGAATTGTTCGTTTTGGTTTTTCTCAAGACAAGGTTTCTCTGTGTTGCTTGGGAGCCTCTCCTGGAACTAGCTCTTGTAGACCAGGCTGGCCTCTAACTCACAGAGATCCACCTGCCTCTGCCTCCTGAGCACTGGGATTAAAGGCGTGCGCCACCACCGCCTGGCCCTGTTATGAGTTGGAAATATTTGAGATGCAGGAAATATGATATGCAACCCCTGTGAAAGGGTCATTTGCCCACCCAAGGGGTCATGACCCCAGCTTGAGAACTTCTGAGCTAAGCCAGTCCTAGGTCTTCTTTTGCTTCTTTTTTTACTCTCACTATGTAGCCCTGGCTGGCCTGGAGCTTGATAGGTAGACCAAACTGGCCTCCAACTCAAAAGATCCGCCTGCCTCCGCCTCCCAAGTGCTGGGATTAAAGGCGCTAGCCACACCCGGCTTCAGATTCAGCCCGGGGGCGTGCAGAAGGAAGGAACTTCCAAGGAGGAAAGTCACGCGTGAAAGCGCAGTTCTGAGAGCTAGTGTCTCACTGGAGCTTCAGGAGGCTGGGGTCTGTCCAGCATCGGCTGGGGGCCCTGGTGACAGTGTCCAGGCACAGGAAGGTGAGGTCCGGGGTGGAGGTGGGGGTCACTTTTAGCCTCCCGGGTCAAAAGTGAAAGTCAAAACTCACAGTGCTCTCTGGAGCCCCAGGCACGTTCAGCAGCTCCCAGTGCCCAGTGCAGCCCACTTCCAGAGCTCCAAGCGGCAGGTTCAAGGGATCGGGGGGAGGCAGCACTAAGGGGAAAGGTCACAGGTTAGAAGTCAAAAGTCATTCCCAGCTGCTACTCCGCTCCCTTCCCCTCCCCCTCACCGAGTCTCTCAGTGTCCAGCATCCTGAAGCCGCGACAGCTGCCTCGCAGCCCGGAAACGCAGAGGAACCACGGAGTTGGCCCCGCCCCGAGATGGGCGGAAATTGAGGGGTTTTTTTTTCCGACACGCCCCCTCCCTCCACCACTCCCCGCCGGGAGCGTGGGCGAGCGCGACGCCGAAGCCCGGCTCGGAGCAGGGCAAGGCCGGGCGGAAGTCGCTGCGCCTCGCCGCCTTGGTTACCGCGTGTCCCGCCCCTTTACGTCATCGCCGCGAGCCCGCGCGCAGCAGCCCGCGCGGCGGCGGCGCCGGAGACCGCGGGCCCGGGCGCCGCCCCCTCAGGTGAGGGCTTCGTCTCACATCCTTCGCGCCTTCCCCGCGCGGCCCCCGGTTCTTCCTCCTCCTCCTCTGGTCGGCCAGATAGCGCTGCGCGGGCCCCGCCGCCTTCTCTGCCCACCGGACCCCGAGGTTGGCTGACCTAACCCCATTGGGCATGGGGGTCGGGAGCCATCGCCTTGGCGCCGCAGGGAGTGCTTTCCCTTCTCCGGGCTGAGGTACCCCAAGGCTCTGGTGTCTGGACCTTGGACAGGAGGTTGGACAGCAGCGTCGTGGAGACGAGGGGTTAGGGCAAGGCCAGAGGCTGGAGTAGGCGGGCCTGGAGGTCGGGGTAAATACAGGATGGACAGAAGTTGGACGACGTGTGCATTTTGAGTCGTGACGGTAGAGAATGATGTCTTGGGTTCTGCCCCTGCACCAGGAGCCGACATGTTGGTGATACCTCCCGGGCTGAGCGAAGAGGAAGAGGCGCTGCAGAAGAAATTCAACAAGCTCAAGAAAAAGGTAAGGGAGTAGGGCGGCGGCGCAGCCTTCTGCAGACTCGGGGGACACCTGGGTGAATGTGAGGCGATGGGGCGCCCCTTTCTCCTGGCTTATACCCGGAGCACATGCCTCTGTAGCTTCTCCAGCTTTGTCAAGTCATTTCTGTTCGGTCCCCCATGGACCAGTCATCCTTCCTGTGGTTTGAGTACCACCCGAGAGCTGGAGGTGGTCACATTTGGATTCCCAGTACCATGCAGTACGTTTTGAACCATCAGACGGCCAAGCTAAAGTCACCATCCTGTCTGATCTACTCCCCTCTCCTTGCTTTTAGATAGGACCTCCTAAGCGTCATAGCCTTAAGTCTCCTCTCTGGCCTTTTATCCCCTCTTCAGACAGGGCCTCACTCTTTGGTCCAGACTGGATTGGAAGTATAGCTTTGGGTAGCCTGGAACAGCTCTGCCTGAACCACCCACCGTACTCTGTTCACCCCGCACCCAGCTCACTTCTGGCTTCTGTACTATTTACACAGCGAAGTGTCTGTCATGTCTGTCATGTCTGTCCCTTCCGCCCTCCCGCTTTGTCTATTATTTTGCTTTGAAGCAGGACCTCAGTACACGGCCCAGGTTGGTCTTGAACTCCTGGGCCCGTGTGGTCTTCCTGCCTCAACTTCTCTGAGGAGCTGGGACTGTAGGGGCACCCTGATTATCAGTGGTCCGTCCTTGAGTGATCTCTCTAGTGACTCCCGTCAGAACAGGGTTTGCTTGGCTCTCTTGGGGGCACCCTTGTTCTCCTGAAAACTTTTCAAGGTTTCACATCGTGTATAGAACAAAGCCCAGCATCTCTTTCGAAAAAGACAGAATTACTTACTCTAAAAACCTGCATCCCAAAACCTTTTCTCTGCATTTGTACCACCTTGCTTTCTTTGTCTAAAATATTTTCTGTCAGTGTTGGGTAAATTCTACCCAGATCCCAGTTTAATAGCTGCTTAAGCATCTGAGACTGTTTTTTTTTTTTTTGCATTCAGCTATATTTGATTAGTACCTTTGATTGTTCTTGGCTGTGAGTCTAGTCGTTATATTTCCTGAATTGTGTGTTTCTCAAGGGTAGGAACTAGGTGTTTCAGTTTTGTACAGCCTCGTGAAATATGCAGAAGAAAGGTGGGTAAAATCCTCAAGAAAGACATTCAGGGCTTCTCTGCAGCTTATATAGTATGGCTTAGGTTTGTTTTTATTTTATGTACATTGGTGTTTTGCCTGCGTGTATGTCTGTGTGAGGGCACAGGAATTGGAGTTACAGTTGGAAGCGGTCACGCAGGTGCTGGGAATTGAACTTGGGTCCTCTTGAAGAGCAGTCAGTGCTCTTAACTGTTGAGCCATCTCTCCAGCTGCAGGGCTTAGGTTTTTGGTTAGGTTGGATATTGTTGGCATCGCAGTGATGTAGGGACTAGATGTGCCACTCCAGGACAAGGACAGCGTGTGGACCGTCCCCGGAATGATGCACATAGAGACCAGCGCCTCGGCTGACAAACCGCATTAATCTTTCTCCTTCCCAGAAAAAGGCCCTGCTGGCTCTGAAGAAGCAAAGCAGCAGCGGCGCGGCGAGCCAGGGTGGCGTCAAACGCTGTGAGTGATGGGGATGGAGAGCTGGGGAGCAGCGGGGGGCTACCCTCCACCACAGCCAGCACAACGCCTCCCTCCCTCTCGCCCTCCCCCAGCGCTGTCGGAGCAGCCTGTGGTGGACACTGCCACGGCAACAGAACAGGCCAAGCAGCTGGTGAAGTCAGGAGCCATCAGTGCCATCAAGGCTGAAACTAAGAACTCAGGCTTCAAACGTTCCCGGACCCTGGAGGGGAAGTTAAAGGTGAGAACAGTGAGATCGTTTGGGGCACCCTTGGCATCAGCAAGATCCCCTCCAAGCTAGAAGGGAGATAGCATTACGGGAAGTCATGTATGTTTAGATACGAGCAAGTTGTGCTGTCCTGAGGTTTAGGGTGTTTTTCTACTTCTAGTCTCTTTCAATCTTTTTTATTCCTTTCTCACTGGAATGATGCACTGGTCTCAGCCTCACCAGTAGCTGGGGCTAGACGGGCGCACCACCATTTACTGCTGGAGCATTAGGTTCTTTATCTGTCACATAAAGTGACTCCTGCGTTTCTGTTTTCCACATTTGCGCTTCCTGGGTTGAGGGGAGGTTTGGGTAAACCAAACACTTAAGTAAAAACGGCATCAGCCAGGCATACACGCTCTTAATCCCAGCACTTGGAAGAAACAAGCCGAGCTCTGAGTTCGAGACCAGCCTGCTTTACAGAGTGAGTTCTAGGACAGCCAGGGCTGCATAGAAACCCAGTCTTGATAAACAGACAAAAAGACTAGCACGTCATCAGTAGGAAGTGTCTAACGCGGTGTCTCCCCCTCTGCAGGACCCTGAGAAGGGGCCTGTCCCCACTTTCCAGCCGTTCCAGAGGAGCGTATCCGCTGACGAGGACCTGCAGGAGGTAATGGTTTCTGTGGGGCCAGGGTTAACCACAGAAGGCACACAGGTTTTCTAGCACCTGGGAGTCTTCTTAACTGTTCTGTCTTTTTCCTCAGTCATCCAGACGTCCCCAGAGGAAATCTCTGTATGAAAGGTTAGAGAGACCACCATTTGGTGTGGGGTCAGTGGGTGGAGTGGAAGGAGCCGGCTATAAACAGAAGTCTGTGAGAAGATGGAGCCTCCTTTGGTCCTTACTGTCTGCCTCTCCCCAGCTTTGTGTCTTCTAGTGATCGGCTGCGGGAGCTGGGACCAGATGGAGAAGAAGCAGAGGGCCCCGGGGCTGCGGACG
This sequence comes from Ondatra zibethicus, assembly GCA_004026605.1. NCBI lineage: Eukaryota > Metazoa > Chordata > Mammalia > Rodentia > Cricetidae > Ondatra > Ondatra zibethicus. The sequence goes on along the minus strand of PVIU01006934.1, from coordinate 24,129 downwards.
GCCCACCTCGAGGCTTTGACTGGAGCTATGAAGAACACGGTGGCGCCCGCTCCTCAGCCTCCCCTCCCCGAAGCCGCAGCCGGGACCGAAGTCACGAGAGGAGCCGAGATAGGGACCGGGACAAAGACCGGGATCGAGACAGAGACCGCGACAGAGACAAAGACAGAGACCGCGACAGAGACCGAGACAAAGATAAAGACCGCGATCGAGACAGAGACCGGGAACGAGACAGGGAGCGGGAGCGAGAGGGCCCTTTCCGCAGTGAGTGCCCTTGGCCAGGGTGAGGGGGTCCTGCTAATGGAGGGTGATGGGGACTCAGTAGTGACCATGATTCCTGACCCACAGGGTCAGACTCGTTCCCCGAGAGGAGGGCCCCTCGGAAGGGGAACACTCTGTATGTGTATGGAGAGGACATGACGCCCACCCTCCTCCGAGGGGCCTTCTCTCCCTTTGGAAACATCATCGACCTCTCCATGGACCCACCCAGAAAGTAAGGATGAGCATCCTGGGGGGGACGCTGCGTGGGGACACTGGGTCCATGGACCTCCACTGATCCCACTTTTTCTCACCCCAGCTGTGCCTTCGTCACCTATGAAAAGATGGAGTCTGCGGATCAGGCTGTGGCTGAGGTGGGGACTTGTCAGACCCCTCCCCCATCCCTCCTGCCCCCTCAGGCTCTTCCTCCTGACTGAGAACCTTCATCCTCAGACCCTTGTCTGGTCCCCAGGGTGCCAGCACCTGGCTCCCTGGAATGCCCACCCTCCCCTGTCCCCTCCCCTTTCGTCCCACAGCTCAACGGAACCCAGGTGGAATCCGTGCAGCTCAAAGTCAACATAGCCCGCAAACAGCCCATGCTGGACGCTGCTACTGGCAAGTCTGTCTGGGGCTCCCTTGGTAAGGACGGGGTTCTTCCCTCATCCCCTCCACAAAGTGCGAAGATCAGGGTCTGCCTGTAGGCAGCTGATGGAGAGCTGCCAGGCTGTGTGTCAGGGAGGGGGGGAGGGACCGTAAACGGTCCCCAGCAGTGACCGGCACAGGGAGGAGAGCAGGAGTCAGGTGCTCCCCTTGGAGCAGCAGCGTCTGAACTTGAAACTGTGGGTCTGGACCTCAAGCAGAAGGCCAGGCTCAGAAATGTGCATCTGAAACCATCAGAGATGGGAATTTTAGAGGAAAAAGGTGACCCAGGACTGGTTGGGGAATCAGATACATTAGGAAGCTGGGCTCTGTTTGTGCCGAGCACATCTCCAGCAATCCTGGCCCGCCAGGCTGAATAGGCAGCTGCAGCAAAGGAACCATAAAAAGGGTCCACGCTGAGAGCAGCCCCAGAGCCCTGGGCCATTGACCCGGGCTCTGAGAAGGAGGCAGGGTACGGGGCCAGCGAGGAGGCTGCCTCTGGCCCCACAGATGTGGGGTGAAGTCCTTGGATGGAGCCGGAGTGTGAACAGAAGCTGAGGCCTCCTACGAAGCTTCCTCAAAGTGGACTGCCCACTCTGCCTGAAGCAGATTTTCAGAGTGAAAGCCCTGCAGACAGCAGGAAGGAGCAGAGCCGGCCAGTGCTCCAGCCAGGCCACAGAAATGCTCCCATCCTCAGATTTCATCATCTGCACGGCTCACCGTGATAAGGGTCTGGATTTTCTAAGCCAGCGGGAGACTTTCTATGCCACCAGAGGGCAGCATAGTCACTGTGGGCCTAGGCCAGGCAGAGACAGGAAGACTGGAAGGAACCTCAGGTGTAGCCTGTGAGCTGCGTCAGACCTTAACTGTCTTTCCTCCCTCCCCAGCTGTCCAGAACAGCCCTAAGGGCTACCACCGGGACAAGAGGACCCAGATTGTGTACAGTGACGATCTTTAGGAAACCTTTGTGGATGGCTTCTAGGACACGAAGCTGGATTCCTTGTGCCTCATATGCCCCCAAGCTGGTCTCAGTAAAATCCTGGGGCAGAAGCTCATTCACCTCCTTCAGCCTCTAGTTATTCAGCACTTGGGATGGGGTTAAACCTTCAGAAGTGGCTGACAGTGTTAATGTTACTTTGTAGCCAGATGACCAGTGCACATCCCCTGCTCCCTTACCCCCAAAAAGATGTGGAACACAGTCTTGATTGCAGCTGCTTTAATTTAGTCCTCCCCCACCCAGCAGGGAGCCCTTCATAGGAAACCCAAATCCTCATCTTTGAGCTTCTCCTTGAGCCAGGGTAGCACCTGGAAGAGATTGATGTGGAAGTCCCGGGCATGAGCAGGTACCAGCTGTTGCCGCCTCTGGCCTTTGCAGACGTCCACTACTCCCCAGCTGATGACACCGACCTGTGTAGGTGACAGGTGCACGGGTCACTTGACACTTCACAATCCCAGAAAGCATCCTAGCTGACTTCAAGAAGGACATTAGGAGCCCAGCTTGTGCTGCCTGCCTTGGTGCACACAGACCAGACAGTAGGCTTGCCTTGGCCACTTCAGAACACAGCTGTCAGATGAGGGCAGAGCGTGCCGTGCTCTGCCACCATTACCAGCCACGTGCATCACGCTTTCCCCAGTTCATGCTGCCCCTGGGCATCTCCCCCACAGACTAGAGAGCAGACACTCACTTGAATGAAGCGGCTCCTCTTGTGAACAATGAGAGGACCCCCAGAATCTCCTGTGGAAGAGAGGCGCTGTAGGGGAGGGAGACTGCCGGGCCTCATAGGCTTGCAGCACAGCCAGAGAGCCACCTCACCTTTGCAAGTATTGGGGTCAGCATAGGGCTCCACCCCTCCAGTGCAGAGGAACCTGGGGGTGACCACCTCAGACACATCCTTGACTGATCCATAGCCGGGGGCCTTCAGAGCATCTCTCTCACAGCTGTCTTTCTATAGGGGAGAAGGGCGTGATGGCCAGAGCTGGCTCGGGAAGGAGCAGGCCTAGGCGGCCTCCCCAGGGGCCCCTTCTCACCTTTTCCCCATTCTTGATGTAGACCTCCTTCCGAGACAGTTTCCTCCCCTCTTCAGACACGAACAGAGCTTTGACGTTCTTCACGGGGAGCAGCTCCTCCTCTGGACAAGTGACAGGGTCACACCCCTGTTCCCCTCACTTCTCACCCAGCAGATGTCCCTTGGGCCCCTCTTAGGTGCTTGGCCGTCAGCTGAGCATAGTGCTACTCGCAACTTCCTCTTTTGGGGGAGGGGGGTTCAGACCGTTTCTCTAGCTTTTGGAGCCTGTCTGGAACTAGCTCTTGTAGACAGGCTGGCCTTGAACTCACAGGGATCCTCCTGCCTCTCCCTCTCCCTGCTGGGATTAAAGGCGTGCGCCACCGGCTGCAACTCCCCCTTATGACCCCTTTGTCTTGGGTCTCATCCCTGTCCCATCCCAAACCACGCCTTACTGTGTTGCTTGCAAGTGGCCGTCTGAGGAAGCCGTAAGGCTCGGGTGGTTCCCTCCGTGCAGGGGAGGCAGATGGGCCTGTTCAGGAGACGGGGACAGTCAGGGGCAGCAGACAGCCTGCCCTGTGCCCTGTACCTCCAGCCCACCTTCCCTGGTTCCTCGGGGACCGGGCCCACTCACCTGAGGGTCTGGCCATACTTGAGCTTGGTCTTGAGCTTGACAAGGGCCACATCGTAGTCATAGAACTCAGGGATTCCTTTTGCCTTTTTCTCATTGATGTTGTAGTTGGGGTGAAATAGGACCTCTTCGATCTCCAGGTCCTGCCTCTGCCCTCCTGAGGAGGAAAATGGGTATCGTTTATGTAAGCGGCCTCCTGGCTCTTGCCCCATATTATTTGAGTTCTGTTCCCCCCCCCCCGACCTTGGGGTGTAAGGGAGGGGCCGTCCTGAGGACGGGATGGCCTGGAGATCAGAATCCACTGCATCCTTACCCACATTGACCTTGATGGAATGCTTCTCATCTTCCACCATGAAGCAATGTGCTGCCGTCAGCACGAAGTACTCGGACACCACAGCCCCCATGCAGTTCTCATGGCCTTTCAGCGGACGCTGGGGAAGAGCAAGGCCATGACAGCCGTGGCGCGTGGTGCTGGAGGCCGGCTTCATACACGCCGCCTCAGCACTCTAGCCCTAGCTTCTCAGACAGGGTCTTGCTGCGGAGCCCTGGCTGACCTCAGACTCAAGGTAGTTCTGCTTCCGCTTCCAGCTGCTGGGGGTCCTCACCCAGCTTCCTGAGTTCCTGGCACTGACCTTGAACTCACTGTAGCCCGAGCAGGCTGTGAATCACTGCCCTGCCTCAACTTCCTGAACAGCTGCGATTGCAGACCTGACTAGTGTGGCCATTTCATCTCCCCTCCCACAAGTCCCCTCTGCTGGAACACTCACAGTGACTGAGATCTTGGCCTGCCACGGTTGCCTGTGGTAATCCGTGCTGTCCTTGTGCTCCCACACCATGCCACACAGACCCAGAGATTTGGTTTCATCTAGCGGAGAGAGAGTGCTGAGGGCTCAGGTCACGGCAGCCATCTTTGTCAGGCCCACAAGGAGGAAGAGGGGAGGGGTTCCCTGTGTTAGAGTAGGAACCCCTGTGATGCAGTGAGAAAAGCCCCAGTCTTGGTGCTGACACCCTGTCCCCGAGCCCGGCTGGACCACCCAGTTTCCACAACTATGAAGTGAACTCTCCGAGTCCCGTGATTGTGAGATCAGGAAATGGGGTGGAGAGGAGCAAGGGGAAAAGCCAGTTGGCCAGGGCTCCGAGCGAGGGAAGTCAGCAACCTCGGTCTGCAGACAACTTGCCCCTGCATTCCCTTGCGTCCTCCTACCAATCATCTGGTAGAAAACGTCCTCCAGGTTCTCCATATCCTTGACTCTGAACACATGCTGCTCGTTGTCCTTCTTGGAAGCCAAGGCATTGATGTTCACGGAGTCCACCAGAGGCCCAACCCCAAACACATAAACATCTAAGGGCGAGAGAAAGGATGAGGGCCCAGCCCTCGGGCAAGAGCGCTGGGTCCCAGGTGGGTCACTCACCCAAATAATCTTCCCGGGGATTTTTGCGATCCCTGCCAATGTCCAGCAGGTTTCGGATCTCCTCAATGACGGTGACAGGGTCTCCACCCATGTTGTACAAGCCTGTGGAAGACACGGGTCCCATGAGAGTGGGTCAAGGAAGAGAGACTGGCTGGAGACAACTACATGTGGACGTGAGAGGATGGGAGGGCAGGAGAAAGGTCTCACCGTCAGTCACAATGATGATGACATGGCGGGTGCGGTTCCAGCCTTCCGGCGGGACGTCCTCTGCCCAGCTCATCATGCTGTACACGGCCTGGAGAGCCCTCTTGGTGTTGGTCCCTGACTTTAGCTTGTGGTCTATGAGAGGAAGGAGCGCGTTCCCTTGTCTATCTTCCAGTCAGCCCTCGAGCCCCATGAGTCTGTGACAGCTGAGATCCCACATACTTTAACTTTTGCTTTGCCACGTAGACCATGTTGGCCTTGAACTCACAAAGACCCACTTGCCTTTTGGATGTTGGGATTAAAGGCATGCACCACCAAGCCCACCCAATCTTTAACTTCTGGTTCCTCACCCACTTGCCCTTTGGCTCTCCCAGCCCTCCCAGCAATCTCCATCACTCAAGGACACTTGGTAAACTTCTAAATGAAGAACCCCAGCCTCTGACCACCGCAACCCCACAATGCACCTCCCAGTTTTCCCTTCCCTAACCTCTGACCTTCATAATTGATTTGGTTGAGCTTCTCCGTGACCCAGTCAGCATCACTGCTCCTTTCGTCAGACACCCTGACCAAGACTTTGGGGACTGTGGCATAGGTCACTAGACCGTACCTTGGCCTCACCCCATAACTGGCCACCTGTGGGCAAGCAAGAAGTCACTGTGTTGACAACAGTCTCAAGGAGGACGCAGCACTCCTGTGGAGGCAGGGAGGCTGGAGTGGGGCCCAAGGGCTGCGGTTCAGCGGGGAGGCTGCAGGACAACAGGACCTGGGTCCTGAGGATCTGAGACCCAGGGACCAGTCTTGAAAGGGCAGTGAGGTCCAGACAAGGCTACCTTCTCTATTAAGTTCGTGAGACACCGCTTGGCCCCTGTGAAGTTGCTGGCCCCGATGCTCTCTGACCCGTCCAGCACCAGGTAGATGTTCATGGAGCCCGAGGGGTCCAGGACGATCTTCCTCTTCTGGTGTTCCCCTGCGCACCATCAGAGACTCAGCTTCCGGCATGCACAGTCCCTGGCAGGTTATCCACCCTTCCCCAGGTTCCGGCCCAACCTCCCTCCTTGTCCTCAAACCTGGACTATGCCCATCCTCGGCATCGACTCCTTCTATGGTCTCCGTCAAGGAGGCTAGGAAGGCTTCGGCCACCTCCTGAGGGGTGTCATACATGAAAGAATCTAGGGATGGTGAGAGAGTAGGGTCAAATGTCTGCAGTGCTGAGGACACGCAGACAGGGCGCTGATTTCAGGACGGAGGGGCTTAGAGTGCAGAAAACTGACGGGAAGGTTTGGAAAGCGAGAAGAAGGAGCTAAGGTAAGGCGGTGAGAAAACAGTGTCCTAGGGTGGAGACACCAGGGAAGAGCTGGCCCAGGGAGCAGGTCAAGAGTCACCTTGGCAGGAAGGCTCTGTCCCACTCCATGAGCCACCTTCCTGACATCTTCGCTTCTGGGAACCACGCAGGACAAGTCCCCGGCTGCAGTGATAAGTAACAGTGTCTTCAAGGCGGTACTGACTGCCCACCTTCCTTGTGCCAATAGGAATGCCCGGGTTGGGACAATATCCCGCTGCAGAGACATGAGGACAGTTGGAGTGCCCATACATTCCCAGGGTGAAACCTCAGGAAGAGGGTAAAGCCAGGGGTGACCTGCTTCTCACCTCCGTCATCACAGATTGCTGTTTGTCCATCCCACCGGCCATTCACTTGGCAGGTGCGATTAGCAGAGCCCCGGAGAGTGTAACCATCGTAGCATTGAAAAGAAATCTGGTCACTCAGGTTGTAGTAGGGGGCCCGGGGCCAGTACTCCCCATTTTCAAAGTCCTGTGGCCGTGGGCAGCGTATTGCTTTAGGGAAGATAGGTAAACGTCACCGAGGGCTGTTTCTGGGTCCCTCGTGTCCCTGAGGAACATACTGCCCAGTCCCCTCAACCTGATGCCCCTCTTGTGTTTCGGACAAGGTCCCATGGAGCCTAGGCTGGCTTCAAACCCACGATGAAGCTGAATATGACTTTGAGCTCTGACCCTCCCGCCCCTGCCTCCTGAGTGCTAGGCTTACAGGCATCACCGGTTCATGTAGGGCTGCTTTGTCCGTGCTAGGCCAGCGCTCTACCGACTGAGCTGCATTCCTAGAATCCCGGTCCCAGTTTCTAAGTACTGTTCTCAGTGCCAGGGCTGCCTGACACGAGGAAGCGTTTCCCACATGCCCCCCCCCGAGGTGTGCCCACTGCTCCCCAGCTCTGTCCCCACCACCCACTGCTCACACTCCCAAACCTCCAACCTCTGCATTCTGCCTTCTTGACAATCTTCCCGTCTTGGGTCTGCAGGGCGCTCCAGGAGCCTGAGGATTTGCAGGTTCGGGTCTGTACAGGATATGGGTAGAAGCCCGCAGGACACAGGTACTCCAGGGCCTGGCCACCTTGGAGAAGCTGGAAGGAGCCACCTTTGATCTCTACTCCTTCCAGAGAGCAGGGGACCTGGGGCCGGCCTGCAAGCACTGGAGTTGTGCTCACACCTGAGGGGAAAGGCTGGTGAAGCCTGGCCCCAGGAGGCCAAGAACAGATGCTGGGGACATAATGAGGATGGGGTGCCCTTTGCTTACCTCCAGAGGAGAGGCCTAAGACCAAGAGAACCAGGCAGATTTGAGGACTCAGGTTATACCCCATCTTCATGGAGAGCAAAAGAGAGGCCCGCGGCTAAAAGCCCTCTCCAGTTCACTCTGGGTGTCGACTTGGCTCACTGTCCAAACAGAAACTGCAATGCTGGGCCTGGCTACACCCTTTCCCACCGGCCCTTTTATGCAATCTGCTCTGGCACCTGCATTTGGCCAGCCTGCCCACACAGACATTGCTTTCCTGGAACATTCAAGAAGGAGGGCCCCTGCTGAGCTGCCAACTGAGGAAACAGAAACTATCCCAGCCCCATTTCTTTATTGACCAAGTGCCAGGACTTCCCTTGCAGAAGTCCCCCTTAGCCCCCAGACTCTCCCAGGAGGCCCAGACCACCCCCTTAGAGGCCAGCTTCCCATGGACTATGATGGGGCAGAGTCCAGCCGCTGTTTGTACAGCAGGGTCTCTGACCTTCCTGGAACCTCCCTGGCCTCCCCACCCCCAAGACATAAGACAGGCCGATGTGGAAATCACTGCTTTTATTAATTTCATAACTGGGAAATTCCGCGTGAGAGTGAATAGTGCAAGCCATGCACTCTAAGGAAGGTTTGCACACAGGCACACAGGCAGGGCAAGGCCACCGGACAGAGGTCCTCGTACAACCCTGGGGATTCCCCACCTTTTGTCACTGTCTCTGGGTTCCTGGGGCCCAGGGTTTATGTACCCACGACCCAGAGGTCGTGGACAGGAGGGGTCAGAGCAGTAAAGGACTCAGGGACCATGTTAAAGGGGCAAAAAGTTCAGGACTCCATCCAGGTGCTGCCTCAGCCAGGGCTGCAGGCGGAAGAGGTTGATGTGGAAGTCTCTAGGCATCACACCCTGGGGAGGCTTCCTGCGGGAGTTTTTGTTGGAGGAACCTTGACAAGGATCATAAAGACCCCAGCTCACCAGGCCCACCTGGAGGAAGAGACAACGGGGTTGGACAGTGCCAACCCGGCTGTCCCTCAAAGGGCTCCCACCTGACCCCGCAAGAAGGACTTGCACCCTGCCTGGCAGCCAGCCCCCTCCAAGTCCCACTTCCCACCTGGAAAAATCTGTATCTCCGCTCAAGGAAAACCGCGCCCCCAGATTCTCCTGCAGGGAAAGAAGGGACAAGAGACAGTGTCATCCAGGGCAGATATCACCTCACCGTAACATCTCCCTGGGAGTGCAGGAATGGCTTTCTTACCTTTGCAGGGATTGTCATCCTGCTCCATCCCACTGCACAGGAACTGGTCTGTCACCACCTCACTGACGTTCATCAAGCTGGGGAAGGCGTTTTTGTTTTCGCAGACGGCCTTGATACAGTTTGTCCGCTGCAGTGCGAGGGGGAGGGGTAGGAGAGAAGAATACCAGGAGATATTAAGCAGACCAGCAAGGCCCCGGAGAAGGGAGAGTCCAGGCAGGGCTGGACGTTCTGGGAGCTGCCCCCGCGGGATCCCTTCTGAGCTCTCACCTCTGGTCCTGTCCTGAGGTTGATGTTCAGTTTGTTCCCATTCAAAGCCACAAAATGTGCAGGAACTTTCTGCTGCTGCAAAAGTTCATTCTCTGCCGGCGGGAGAAGGCAGTGTCGGCACAGGCTTCCTTACCCAGAGCCCGTGCATCCAGCCTGAGGTGAGGACCGCAGCCCAGGCCCTGCCAGCACAGCCAAGCTCTGTCCCCAGCTCACCATGCTCTCTACAGGTGCCACCCTGGGATCTCCGCAGAGCCATGTTGGCCTCCACAGTGCAAGGAAGACAGATCGGCCTGGGGAGAAAGGTGACCGTCACACGGGCCCACCCTCAGTATCCCCTCTGGTACTTTCCAGAACGCTGCTGTCCTCTGCAGGGTACCCTCCCAACGCGGGCTCAGGCACCTGGCATGGGTGGACATTTTCACTTTCTGGGTCAGCTTCAGCAGGGCAATATCATCAGCATAGAACTCAGAGATGCCCTGGCTCTGCTTTGCATGGACGTCAAACCCTGGGGCAATCAGCGCCTTCTCCACGAGGAATTCTTTGCCGTAAGGAGAGGTGGGATCTCCTGGGGACAGTCAGTAGTGGATTGGGGTGGAACCAGAAGAGACCAAAGACTGAGGTGAACCGGTGATGACTCTGGCCTTGGGTGAGGGGCCTGCTGCAGCCCCTGACTTACCCACGCTGACCCTCCACAGGTGGCGGTCCTCCATCTGGGTATCATGGAAGCAGTGAGCTGCTGTCAGTACCCACTGGTCAGAGATGAGGGACCCCCGGCAAGTCTCCTTGCTCTTGGGCTACAGGGAACAGACAACAGTCCAGGTTGGCTGTGTCTGGTTGTTTTCACCTCTGGGATCCAAGCCCTGCCTCTCCTTCCCGATACCTTAAAGGTGACATGCCAAGGTGTCCTCTCCTGGTCAGAGGCATTGACAGACATGTTCCCCACCCCACAGATGGTATCCGTCAGCTTGGAGACATCTGTGGGCAAAGGCGGGGAAGGAAGTGGGTGATCGGTACGGGTCCAGGCTGGCACTCCGAGCCCCCGGCTGACTCCCCACTCTGCTCTCTGCTGCCGGGGGGACGGAGCTTCACGTACCCAGCATGTGCTCAAAGACCTGCTGCACAGCCTTTGCGTCCTGCAGGATGAAGGCATGCCGCTCACCATCCTTCTTGGATGCCAGCTCGTTCAGTTCTTTCCAGTCCACGTCCAGGTTGCCCACCCCGATAGCATAGATATCTGACGGGAAGGAGGGAAGTCACGAGAGCCTGTGGCCCAGAGGCCACCCGAAACGTCAAGCGGGTACTTGAACTCACTGAGCCAACAAAGACCTGACTTGGACGGACTCTGCCTCCTTCATCCCTGCCCGTCTTCCTCTCCTCCTGCCACCATCCCCGGACTCCAGCCCTGCACAGCCTCCGAGAAAGCCCTCAAACCCACAAGCACACTCTGCTCAGGCCTCTGCCCCAGCTGTCCACACGGCTCTTCAGCAAGGTCTTCTTGCTGGTGCGATGCCCCAGACCCTGACACGCCCTACCCATTTGGCTTCACATCATGGCACTGGGTACCTATCACTCACAGGCTAAACGATTGCCTTGTTTACTTTGTGTATTGCCTACAGTGGGTAGAATTGTGCATCCTAGAAGGATGTGTTCAGGGTCCATTGTGAATGTGACCTACATTAGAAACAGGGATTTTTTTTGGGGGGGGTGTTGAGACAGGGTTTCTTTCTTTTTTTTATTTTATTATTATTATTTTATGTTCATTGGTGTGAGGGTCAGATGCCCTGGAACTGGATTTACAGACAGTTGTGAGCTGCCATGTGGGTGCTGGGATTTGAACTCAGGACCTCTGGAAGAGAGAAGGATGGCTCTGGAGAGAGCCATCTCTCCGAAGTGGCAGAGTGCTTGTTTGGTAGGCACAAGATATTAAATACATAGGAAATTTGAACCCAAACATAGCTCGCTGGACACTGTGGAAACAGGACAGAAAATGGGGTGAAGACAGAGTTGGAGGTTGGGGTCTTGTGGCTACAAGCCAAGGATACCTGCAGCCACCAGGCCTCTACATAGCAAGACCCTGTTTAAAAAAAAAAAAAAAAAACCTAGGAAAAAAAGTAATTGTACACTTTGTGGTCACCCTGAACCTGAGAAGTTATTTGTTCCTTAGCAGCTTTGCCTGCCAACGCCTCACCTAAGTGTCTACTGCTGAAGAGACATGGGGGGACAGTCCCTACGGGGAACCCACGTCCTTCTTCCTGCAAAGTTTCCTGAAACGTGAGATGGTAATGGCGCGGCGGCGGACAATACTGAGCTGTTCTCTGCACCAGATCACATTTTCATCGGCACCTTCCCCTACCCACCTGCAAAAGCCCGTCCACTGCCGACTGCACCACTCAGGACAGAAGAAGCAGCAGCCCACAGCCCCAGCCCTCCGAAGATGGAACCGGAGTAGGGACCATAGACAGTTTGGTACCCAGGTCCTCCATGTGATACTCAGCCACTGCCACACAGAACTACTGGGAAACCCTTATGGCTCAGAACCAGTGCTAATTCACACTGGAACCTCCGACAGAGGAGCCCTCCCCCACCCCTACTGGCAGCTTGCATGGGGCAGAGCCTCACCCAGATAGTCTTTCCTGTTCTGACTGATGTCCAGGATACTTCTGATGTTATCAACTGCTGGCTTGGGAGAGCCACCCATGTTGGACTTTCCTAGACAGAGAAGGAAGAGAATGCTCCATCTGGATCGAATGCAGAATTTCTCACAGCCCTGGGAACATGGGGAACATTCAGTCATTTTAAAACACACCGTTTGGGGCTGGAGAGATGGCTCGGTGGGTAAGATACTTGTTGCTCTTCCAGAGGACCTGTGTTCAGTTCCCAGCACCTACATGGTGGCTCACAACTACCTAGAACTCCAATCCAGGGGATCCAATGCCCTATTCTGACCTCCAAGGGCTCTAGACTCACATATAATGCACATACATACATACATACATAACACATGCAGGCAAAACCAAATAAACACATGAAGACAAACCACTTTTGTAAAGCAAAGGAAACAGCAGAGAACAGAGCCCTGAGTGGGGAAAGCCTTTACCAGCTCAACTGCAGACAAAGAGCTAACGTGCAGGCTTTAGAAAGAATTGGAGAAACTAGATGCTAAGAAAATAAAACTTCTGCCAGGCGGTGGTGGCGCACGCCTTTAATCCCAGCACTCGGGAGACAGAGACAGGCAGATCTCTGTGAGTTCGAGACCAGCCTGGTCTATAAGAGCTAGTTCCAGGACAGGCTCCAAAGCCACAGAGAAACCCGGTCTCGAAAAACAAAAAACAAAAAGAAAAGAAAAGAAAACTTCTAATCAACAAATGGGCAAAAGAACTGAATAGACAGTTTTCAAAAAAAGAAACACAAAGGCCAATAACTATTTTTAAACATGTTCAGTATCCCTACTCATCAAGGAAATGCACAATTAAAACTACTTTGAGACAACCATTCCACCCCAGTCAGAACAGCTGACACCAGCCAACCTCATAGACAGAAAGGAGCCCACTCACTGCTAGCCAAGATGCAAAGTAATGTACAGCAGTGGGGAGATCATGCCGGACATTTCTCAAAAACATTCAGAACAGAACTACCGCATGCCCCAGCTGTTTCACTCCCGGGCATGTGTACCCGGAGAGCTGCACACCCTTCGAGGGAGATGTCTGCGCCCTCATGATTATTGCTGCCTAATTCACTAGAGCAGACAATTGGAATCAGCCTTGTTGCCCAACAACAGGTGAGTGGATAATGAAAATGTGTGTGTGTGTGTGTTTGCGCGCACGTGGTGTGTGTGTGTGGTGTGTGTGTGTTTGTGCGTGTGTGGTGTGTGTGTGTGGTATGTGTGTTTGCGCGCATGGTGTGTGTGTGTGGTGTGTGTGTTTGCGCGTGCGTGGTATGTGTGTGTGGTGTGTGTGTTTGCGGGCGTGTGTGTGTGGTGTGTGTGTTTGTGCGCGTGGTGTGTGTGTGGTGTGTGTGTGTTTGCACGCGTGTGTGTGTGGTGTGTGTGTTTATGGGCTAGGTGTTGTGGCACATACTTGTAATTCCAGCCACTCTGCAGGCTGAAGCACGGAGGCCAGGAGTTCAAGGTCAGCCTGGGCTACAGAGCAAGAGCCAGAGTCTTAAACACAATAAAATAAAGTTAGTAAGGCATGGGCATGTACATCTTTCATCCCAGAACTTGGAAGACAGAGGTAGGTGGATCTCTGTGAGTTTGAGGCTGGTGTGGTCTACATAGTGAGTTCCAGACCAGCTAGGGCTACACAGAGAAACCCTGTCTCAAAACTAAACAAACAAAAAGACCAAGTGAGTCCCCCAGTGGCAGAAAGATGATCAGAACACAAGACTTCAGAGCCTGTCCTGCTGCCCACTGTTGCCATCTCCTCCAGCAGCGAGGGAGACACGCACCGTCTGTCAGCAGGATGATGGCGTGGCGGATCTCGTGCCAGGCAGAGGTGGCCAGGTTGAAGCGGGCGATCATGTTATTCATCATGAGGTAGACGCTGTTCAGAGCCTTTAAAATGTTAGTCCCAGAGGCATTTTCATGATCTGGAATGTGCCAGAAGAAAAGTCTCTTGAAAACAAAAACAACAAAAACCCTCTCTATCTGACCTGGGAATGGGGTGTCTCTCTGTGTGAGAGAACCAGAAATGCAAGGTATCAGCGTGTCTGATAAGCTCGGATATCTTATATATCCTTTCAAGCATTTTGGTTTTTCACCTTAGAGTGTGCACTGCAGAATCAGATATGATGGTGCAAGTCTGTAACCCTAGCACTCAGAAAGCAGAGGCAAGAGGATCTCTGTGAGTTTGAGGCCAGCCTGGTCTACAGAACGAGTTCCAAGTCAGCCACCACTACACACTGAGACCTTGTCTCAAGAATTACTTAATTAAATACAAACGGAAATACTCACTGGGCAATCTTCAGTCTAAAGCCACTACATGCTCCAAAGATAAGATGGAGTTTCCAACGAGCTCATGGTGCAGCTGTCTGACGGCACCAGGACACGGTATGCATGGTTTTACACGGTATGCATGGTTTTACAGGTATGCATGGTTTTACACGGTATGCATGGTTTTACACGGTATGCATGGTTTTACACAGTATGCATGGTTTTACAAGGTATGCGGGTGGGTAATGAAAGCTATGAGGTGTAGAAACTGGAATCCTACCATTACCCTTGGACTCAAGTGCCCAAAGAGTGAAGAAATGTGCCGGGCGGTGGTGGCGCACGCCTTTAATCCCAGCACTTGGGAGGCAGAGACAGGCAGTTGTTAGTGAGTTTGAGACCAGCCTGGTCTACAAAGTGAGTTCCAGGACAGCTAGGACTGTTACACAGAGAACCCTGTCTCGAAAAACCAGAAAGAAGAAGAAGAAGAAGAAGAAGAAGAAGAAGAAGAAGAAGAAGAAGAAGAAGAAGAAGAAGAAGAAGAAGAAGAAGAAATGTACTCAATATCTTTCTCACTCTTTCTCTTTCCCTCCCTCCCTCCATCCCTCTCTCCCTGATGAAGGGTTTCATGTAGTCCAGGCTGGCCTCAGTTTCCATAGGTAGCCAAGGATGACCTGGGATATGAGCACACCTTCAGGCCCCTCCCCTCTGGGGTCTCAGCAGCTGCTCTACCTCTACTTCCCCCAGCAGAAGACAACCAGACCTTTATAGCAGACTTTGTCCAGACTGCTGATCACCTCCACCCCATCCTGGGATTTCTCATTCAGAATGGACATGATAATCTTGGGCTCGGAAGCAAAGGTGATGATAGCAACGCTGACCTTGATCTCGAAGCTGAAGATCTGGAGAGGGCAGGAGAGAAGTGGCATGGGGCAGGTGCAGCGAAACCAGACAAGAGCAGGTCCAAGAGACACCAAGAGCTTGCGCTGAGCTGACCCGCGAGACCCTTGGTGGGAAACTCAGGGGGTGACACATGCGCTGAGCTGACCCGCGAGACCCTTGGTGGGAAACTCAGGGGATAATGCATGCGCTGAGCTGACCCGCGAGACCCTTGGTGGGAAACTCAGGGATGGCGCACGCCAAGTATGTGCTCCTGGCAGCCCCTCCTCATTTCACCCACACATCAGCTCAGTGATGGTCCGTGACGAGCGTGCCCATCTCACACAGTTAAAGACACTGAGCTGTGCTACTGAACCACACCACTGAGGAAGGTGTAGGGCGGACCGGAGTTACTTCATTTTAGGCCCTAAAACACACAAATCCTCTTTAAATGCAGCTGGGGGCAGGGCTGTTCGACCTGAGTTCCAATCCCAGAACACGGCTGGATGGCTCACAGATGCCTGTAATTTAACAAATGCCTATAATTTCAGCTCTAAGGTATCCAGTGCCTGTGTCTGTCCTCCCAGGGCCTGCACACACACACACACACACGCATGCACACATACACACACGTGGCATTCAGTCACAGTCACAGACACACACACACATAAATAAAAATTAAAAATAATAAAAATAAAATAAGATGGAGCTGGGACTAGAGACAAATCCACGTCGTCAAGGCAAGAGGATCAAAGTTCAAGGTCAGCCAGCCTGGTCTACAGAGCAAGTGCTAGGACACTCACTAAAGCTACAGAGAAGCCCTGTCTCAAACAAACAAACATATTGGGCCGGGTATGGTGGGGAGAGGCAGGCTGATCTCTGTGAGTCTGAAGCCAGCCTGGTCTACATAGTGTGTTCCAAGACATAGTTCTTGGTGCTGCCCTCGTGTGTGTGTGTGTGTGTGTGTGTGTGTATGTGCACGCGCGTGTGCCCATCTTGTTGGAGTCAGCCTCTGACAAGTCTTTCTGCTCTGTGCTGGGAACTCCAGGGAAGCTACAGGACAGTGTCCAGCACTTCTGCCCCTGCCCCCCATCCCACTGGGATTACAAACACGTCTATGGCATCTGATAAATTTTTTCTATTCGGATTCCAGAGATCTGAAATGAGGTGCCTTTGCCCATGAGCTATTTTCTTTTGTTAGTCCCATGCTGTCCGAGGCTGGCCTTGACCTCCTAACATCCCCTCTCTACCATACCTGGCTTGAGGTATGAAATTATTGGCTTATATAGTACTGAGAACAACCTGATATTAGCATAAAATCAGACAAGAAGACCAATGAAACCAAATGGAAAACCGGATATTAATCCACACACTATGAACACCTGATTTTTGACAAAGAAAGAAGCAATAAAATAAAATAAAATGGAAAAAAGAAAGCATATTTAACAAATGGTGCTGGCATAACTGGATATCAACATGTAGAACAATGCAAATAGATCCATATCTATCGCCATGCACTAAACTCAAGTCCAAATGGATCAAAGACTTCAACATAAAGCCAGCCACACTGAACCTTATAGAAGAGAAAGCGGGAAGTACACTTGAACACATTGGCACTGGAGACCACTTCCTAAATATAACCCCAGCAGCACAGACACTGAGAGAAACAATTAATAAATGGGACCTCCTGAAACTGAAAAGCTTCTGTAAAAGCAAAGGACTTGGTCAACAAGACAAAACGACAGCCTACAGAATGGGAAAAGATCTTCACAAATCCCACATCGGACAGAGGTCTGGTCTCCAAAATATACAAAGAACTCAAGAAATTGGTCATCAAAAGATCACATAATCCAATAAAAAATAGGGTACAGACCTAAATAGAGAACTCTCAACAGATGAATCTAAAATGGCTGAAAGACACTTAAGGAAATGTTCAACATCCTTAGTCATCAGAGAAATGCAAATCAAAACAACTCTGAGATTCCATCTTACACCTGTAAGAATGGCCAAGAACAAAAACATTGATGATTGCCGGGCAGTGGTGGCGCACGCCTTTAATCCCAGCAGAGGCAAGCAGATCTCTGAGTTCGAGCCCAGCCTGGTCTACAAGAGCTAGTTCCAGGATAGGCTCCAAAGCCACAGAGAAACCATCTCGGAAAAAAAAAAAAAAAAAACAAAAACAAAAACAAAACATTGATGACAACTTATGCTGGAGAGGTTGTGGGGGAAAGGGAACACTCCTCCATTGCTGGTGGAAGTGCAAACTGGTACAGCCCCTTTAGATATCAGTATGGCGATTTCTCAGAAAATTAGGAAACAACCCTCTTCAAGACCCAGTAATACCACTTTTGGGTATATACCCAAAGGATGCTCAATCGCGCCACAAGGACATGTGCTCAGCTATGTTCATAGCAACATTGTTTGTCATAGCCAGAACCTGGAAACAACCTAAATGCCCCTCGACCGAAAAATGGATAAGGAAAATGTGGTACATTTACACAATGGAGTACTACACAGCAGAAAAAAACAATGACATCTTGAAATTTGAGAGCAAATGGATGGAACTAGAAAACATCATATTGAGTGAGGTAACCCAGACCCAGAAAGACAAATATTATATGTACTCATTCATAAATGGCTTTTAGACATAAAGCAAAAAAAAAAAAAACAGCTACAAATTACAATCCCAGAGAACCTAGACTCCAATGAGGACCCTAAGAGAGACACACATGGATCTAATCTACATGGGAAGTAGAAAAAGACAAGATCTCCTGAGTAATTGGGACCATGGAGATCATGGGAGAGGGTAGAAGGGGAGGGGAGAAGAAGGGAGGGGAGTGGAGAAAAATATATAGCTGAATAAAAACAATTTTTTAAAAAAGAAATTATTGGCTTAACAGTATAAATGTGTCTTCAATTTTTTAAATTATTGGTTTAATCAGGCAGTGGTGGCACACACCTTTAATTCCAGTTCTTGAGAAGCAGAGGCAGGAGGATCTCCGTGAGTTTGAGGCCAACCTGGTCTACAGAGTGAGTTTCAGGACAGCCACGGCAGCTACACAGAGAAACTCTGTCTCGAGAAACAAAAGAAAGTGGGAAAGGAAGGAAGGAAGGAAGGAAGGAAGGACGGAAGGAAGAGAGAAGATTTACTGACTTAATAAAAATAATGATTATTCAGCAGAAGTGCCAGGTTCTTCTGGCATACCCCGTAGGTTATCTCGATAACTCTCTCTGGAGACCGCAGCTATGGATGACGGATCCCTGAAACGCCAGAGCTGCGCTTTGCTCCTGTGGTGCCTCTGAGCACCCAGCCCCGTGCCTCAGACATAGTAGGTGTCCCAAAACATTTATGGAATAAAGATATGATCATATACACTGAAGTCGTGGTTCTGGTGGCCTGGGGAGACTTCTAGAGGGAGGTGAATTGAGTGGGACTCTGAGCAAGGGCGGAAGGCCACCAGCAGGGCTGGGAAGGAGTGACTGCCCGCAGGTTCTGGACACCTCACCCTGTCCACCATGAGGATGGCACTCTCCCTGAAGATCTCAAAGTCTTCTTTGGACACACTCTGAGAAGCGTCAAGCAGTAGATAAAGGTTCAGGTGTCCTGAGCGCTGGATTTGGATTCTACGGCCCAGATTTTCTAAATAAAACAGGAAACAAAGCATTTAGATGCCAACTCCACCCCTGGCTCATCTGTCCAGCCCACCCCTGGCTCAGTCGCCCACCTCCACCCCTGGCTCAGATGCCCACCTCCACCCCCGGCTCAGTCGCCCCCACCCCCCCCCAGCTCAGTCACCCACCCCATCCCCAGCTCAGTCGCCCACCCCACCCCCGCCTCAGATGCCCTGTATAACAACAAGGGTCATCCAGCTCCCAGCATCCAGGTAAACTGCCTCTCTCCTGCTCCATCCAGGCCCCTTCTCCAGTACTGAGTCACCTGTCCTCTTCTGGATGGGATTGGTGGCTCCAAGCAGGCTGGTGAAGGAGGTGCCTAGGGCAGAGGCCACATCCTCGGGGAAGTCGTAAGAGTAGGACTCTGTGGCAAGAGACACAGGAGGTCAGCCAGGACCAGACCTGGGTGTGGAGTCCCAGGAGAACACCGAGGGTACTCACGTCGGCAGATCGGTTCCGTCCCGCTCCACACCCCGTTGTTCTGACACTCCCGCTCCTCAGAGCCAGTCAGCACCAGATTTAAGGAGGAACAGCGGTATCTGACCTTGTCCCCAAGGTCAAAGCGTGAGCCTGTCCGCACTGTGCCCACTGAGATGCCCGGGTTGGGGCAGTGGCCAGCTGCAAATGAACAACAGGTAAAGGCCTGGCAATGTCTGCTCGGCTCAATGCCCTCGTCCTTCGCGCCATGTTCTTCCTCCTTTAGACACCAGAAGCATCAGACTAGAGCATGGTGGAGACCTTACTTAGCCCTCAGCCACCCACTGGAGCCCTCCAGGTTTGACCCGGGCAGTGTTTACATTTTGTAACCACAAGGCGATGGCCACACACCAGGAGAATGATCAACCGGCAACCTAGAGGATGTGGAACAACCAGAACTCTGTTTAAACAGCTGGAATGTCCACTGGGGGAAACCCTGGATAAAGCTGAAGTCTGCCAGCTTATCACTCCAGAGGATGAAGTCTGTGAAAGACAGTTCCCAAAACTGCACTCTTCGTAGCCCCAAAACAGACATCACTCAAATACTCAACAGGACACAAATATTACTTTACAATGCGTCCATATAACGGAATACTGTACAACTTAAAGAGGAAAGAAGCATGAACTCTCGTGACAACATTCATAATTCTCAAAACTAAACTACCAAACAAAGGGAAATGTGATGGGGGCTGGAGAGATGGCTCAGCGGTTAAGAGCGCTGACTGTTCTTCCAAAGGACCTGAGTTCAATACCCAGCATCCACGTGGTGGCTCATAACTGTGCATAATGGCGGCTCTATGTAGACCGGGCTGGTCTCAAACTCAGAGGTCCACCTGCCTCTGCCTCCTGAGTGCTGGGATTAAAGGTGCGTAGCTGAATAAATACATATTTTTAAATTTTCCTACTATGGAGTTTGGAGTATAGCTCACTGGTAGAGGGCTTGCCTGGCATTCCCGAAATCCTGGATCCCGTCCCCAGTCTCACACACCAATTGCATCCCTTAATACAGGAAGATTATGTGTCAAATTTAAAGCAAATTATATTTATGTTGGAATAAATGGCTATTTGCGAAAGACTCAAGAGCGTAAGGTGTCACCTGTCTGGGTAGGTGGGTGAGGACGCGGTCCCGCTACCTAGGGGACGCTGCCTTCTGTGTGACAGAGAAGCTAGATGTGGTATGCACTCTGGTAGCCAAGGCAAGAGGATCAGGAGTTGACAGGCAGCCTGCATTTGAAGCCAGCCTGGGCAAAGTGGCTCCAGGGGGTCCTGGGAGGCCCACTTCCCCCCCCCACACACACCATTCCCAGGGCTGTGAAGTGCTCTGGGATCACCAGGTTCTGGCGGCCGTCCAGGGAAGCCGTGAAGACAGGACTCTGGGGGAAGACCCACATGAGGCTGGGCCAGGGCCTCAGGCACAGTACAGCTACTGACAGTACAGCTTCTTTCTGCAGCCCCCCTGGTCCCTTGGAATACTGCTCAGTAATTTCAGCCCCGCTAACCCACCTGGCACTCTTTGCTATTCCTCTTTCTTATTTTTTTATCTTTTTTTTCCCCTCAAGACAGGGTTTTTCTGTATGCCCCTGGCTGTCCTAGAACTCACTCTGTAGACCAGGCTGGCCCCAAACTCACAGAGATCCGCCTGCCTCTGCCTCCCGAGTGCTGGGATGGAAGGCGTGCGCCACCACCGCCCGGCCCATTCCCCCTTTTTAAAAAAAAGTATTATTATGTATGTGTATGTCTGTGTGAAGGCCAGGCAAGAGCATTGGATGCCCTGGATCTAGAGCGACTGGTGGGTGTGAGCCCGGGGCGCTGGGAACTGAACTCTGGTCCTCTAGAATAGGAGTAGGCGCTCTAACTGCTGAGCCCTCTTGGCAGCCCCACAACTCCTGTTTTGCAGATGTGAAAACCAAGGCGCGGGTAGGGTAAGTAACCTGTCCAGAGGTTGTCTAACTCAGAGCAGCTGGAGTCATACGCCCAGCTCTAGACACTGAGCCCAACACTCAGCTCTCCATTGCTCACAGGTCTTGTCTGTGATACCTCATGGGGCTGAGTACAAAGTGTTGTCTGGAAGCATTTAGAAAAGCAGACTGAACAGGCTTGGTAGCTCCTGCCTGTAATCTGAGCATTCAGGAGACCAAGATTGCTGTGAGTTCAAGGCCACCCTGGGCTACAGAACAAGCCCCAGTTCAACCTGGGCTAGAGTGAGACTCTGCCTCAAAGGAAGGAAGGGAAGACAGAGAGGGAGGTAGAGAGAAGTGGGGGAGGACAGGGAGAAGAGAAAAAAGAAGTTGAAGCCGGGCAGTGGTGGCGCACGCCTTTAATCCCAGCACTCGGGAGGCAGAGGCAGGCGGATCTCTGTGAGTCTGAGGCCAGCCTGGTCTACAAGAGCTAGTTCCAGGACAGGCTCCAAAGCCACAGAGAAACCCTGTCTCAAAAAACCGAAAAAAAAAAAAAAAAAAGAAGAATAAGTTGAACAGGATGTAGAGTCATTGAGTCAGATGTGAAACCCGGCAGCAACTGCCCTGTGGCCCACAGACCCCAGCACGCCCCGATCCAGGAATATTACTGTGCTGCCAGCAACCATGTCCCTATCCCCACAAAGCTTCTGAGGTTGCAGCCTGCCCCCACCCCACCCCCACGCAGTCCGACAGTAAGAGCGCATACCCCCATCATCACAGACAGCTGTCTCTCCGTCCCACATGCCATTGGGGCGACAGTACCGCACAGGCGAGCCCCGCAACGTGAAGCCATCCTCACACTGGAAGCTCAGGTTGCCACCCACAGGGTGGGACCCCAGCCGAGGGGTGTATATGCCGTTCTCAAAGGAAGTCGGCGCTGGACAGCGAACCGCTGGAGGGAGAGACGAGAGCGGGAAGCTAGGCGTGGGGGAGGGGTCTTCTGTTAGAACTCGAGACTGGCAACTGCGGGAAGAATTTAGTGTGGTGCAGCCCATAATCTCAGGACTTGGGCCACTGAAGCTCAGGTCCCGCTAGGCTATATGGTGAATCTGAAGCAGAGGCAGGTAAATCTCTGAGTTCGAGGCCAGCTACATGGAGAAACCGTGTCTCAGAACCACCCACCCCTCCAAAAAAAATCAGAAAGGTTGGGGGTGCACACCTATAATGCCAGCACTCCGAAGGCAGAGGCTGGTAAATCAATTACTTCAAGGTTGGGTCCAGCCTGGGCTACAGAGTGACATTCTGTCTCAAAAACCCCAAAAACCAAACATGGCGGCTCACACATGTCATGGAGAGGCAGGCTCAGGAGGCAAGAGTTTAAGTTCATCCTCAGTGAGTTCAGAGCTCACCTTTGAAACCAAAGCAGACAGAGCTGGCAGACTCAAAACAAAATTAACTAATCAAAAAACGGCTGGGGAAATTAACTCAATAAGCGTGCTGACCAAGCATAATAAATCCCTCATTTCCATTTGCAACACCAAAGAAAACCTCAAAAATAGATTGGAACATAACATTGCTGTTTTAGCCGAGTGGTGGTGGCGCACACCTTTAATCCCAGCACTTGGGAGGCAGAGACAGGCGGATCTCTGTGAGTTCAAGGCCAGCCTGGTCTACAAGAGCTAGTTCCAGGACAGGCTCCAAACTCAGAAAAAAAAAAAAAAAAGATTGCTGTTTTAGGCAGTTGTTGCTTGAATACTGTCAACTTAAAACAGTTCATTCTAACTGACTGATAAATAACTGCCCTCCTCAAGGTCTGTGGTCCCCCCAGTCTCTCAGCAAGGACCAAGACACTCAACATCCATTTAGAATGGCCAGTAATCCTACAGTTGATTTTACCTGGAAAAAGTTTGTCCTTACTAAGAACAGTGGTCTTTTTCTGGGTTTGCTTGTTTGGTTGGTTTCTGTGGTCTTCTGGGGGTCTTTGTTGGGGTGAATTGTCTGTTTTTTGGAGACAGGGTCTCATTTTACAACCCTGACTGGCCTAGAACACACTATTTCGACCAGGTAGGCCTCAGACTCACAGAGATCCACCTGCCTCTGCCTCCCTTCCTCCCTCTGCCTCCCGAGGGCTGGAATTAAAGACGTGAGTCACAACAACCCATGTTTCGAATATTTTGAAGGCCTCTCTCTTTCTCTCTCACCAGTCCCCAGAAACCCTAGAGGGACTCACGTTTGCAGATTGCTCTAACAAACCGAGGGGATCGCAGGGTGGACGGCATGCTGGATCTTGGGGTCTGCCACTGCCCGTTGCTCTGGCAGCGTCTCCAGGCTGGGACTGGGTAGCTGCCCAGGGGACAAGAGTAGGTGAGGAGGCTCCCAGGGGCCCAGCCATGGCTGAGGGTGAAAGTACCACCGGAGATATTGACATTCTGAGGACAGGAGACAGCGGCCAGGCCTGTGGGTGTGGAAAAGGAAAAACAGCCCAGGTGAGAGAGTGGCAAGAAGTGGCGGTCTCTGGACCCAGCAGCACCTGCCACGCCCACAGGGTCCCAGTAGCCTCATTCCTGCCTCCTACCTGGGCATAGCCACAGCAGGCAGAGAAGAGTCAGCAGAGGGACCATGGTGTCCGGACAGGAGAACCGAGAGCCAGGGGAGAGAAAAGGTCATCTGACTTCCCCGAAACCACTGCTGGCTGAGCAGGCTCCGCGGCTGCCAGAAAATCAAAAGGCAGGGAGGGGCGAGGGCATGGTCCTAGGGGAGAAAAAGGAAAGGGGAGGCCACAACCGGGATTAGGGATTCAGCTTTGGGGGCAGAACCTTTGCCTTGCTCCTTCATTCCGGGACATCACAGTCAATAGATTGTAGACACTGCTCCTAAGTGTGTACACACACACACACACCACACACACACACACGCACATGCACACACACACCACACATACATACCACACACACACCACACACACCACACATACACACCACACGCACCACACAAGCACACACCACACACACACACACACATAAATACACCACACACACACACA
>PVIU01006933.1:0-96508 GCA_004026605.1 Ondatra zibethicus | reverse complement strand
GGTTTGGGTTACCTCACTCAGGATAGCGTTTTCTATTTCCATCCATTTGCATGCAAACTTCAAGATGTCCTTGTTTTTTACCGCTGAGTAGTATTCTAATGAGTATATAATCCACACTTTCTTGATCCATTCTTCCATTGAGGGGCACCTAGGTTGTTTCCAGGTTCTGCCTATTACAAACAATGCTGCTATGAACAAAGCATTTATAAAGCTATTTTCTTTCTCTGAAGTCTTCTTGGAAAGCTATATATATTTGGCAATTTTCTATGACTCTATTTGTGTTTATTTTTAAAGACAGAATCTGGAACTCACTATATAGCCCAAGCTAACCTTGAACTCATGGTAATTTTCCCAACTTAGCACTCTTAATGTTGGAATTCCAAACATAAGTCATGACACTTGGGGTTCTGGGAAGATAAAACTGGCATTTTCTGAATAGAGGCCTTGGAAAGAACTTTCCAAAGAATTCAAACCTAACCTTTAGGGTATGCATAGACTGTAACTTCCAGCAAAGATTGATTATTCCTACCATTGTCTTTGACCAAGTTTCAGGACAACATTGCCAAAGAAAGGAGAGTCAGGTTCAAGAAGTATGTTGTTAAAAGATCTATTTACAAGATACAGAGTCTCGGTGCAGGAAGTCCTGCATTGTGGCCTAGCTTGGAGATTCAAATGCCCCCACATTGTAATGTGAGAGACTCTACCCACTGTCCTCAAATCCCTGCAACCTACAAGGCATCTGGAGGAATCTGAGTATGGTAGGATGGAAGGAGAAAATTTCCCACTACAATCAGCCTCCTCCTCTGATGAATTTGTACCCTGACTGGGAAGACCTGCTTTTCTCTATTCCTCAGAGAGTGAGTTGTGCATCACAGCTGGGAGGTTGGAGGAACTCAGAATGCTGTGGGTGGCACAACAGACAAGTAAGCTCAAGTCCTGATTGCTGTGGGCACTCCTTCAGCCAATAGCCTTTAAGATATCAGCCCACTTGAGCATGGTCTCTTATACTATAAATATAGCTGTAAAGCTTGCTCTCTCTCTGTCTTTCTCTCTCTCTCTCTCTCTCTCTCTCTGTCTCTCTCTCTGCTGCTAGATTCAGTTCTGCTTCTCTGCACATGCAGAGAACTCTGATCTGTGAGTCTACCTCTAAATAAAGAACCCTTTATTATACTCAATCTGGTCTAGTGTGGGACAACTTTATAGCATCCATCTACACCTGATTATTGAGAATAGGGATCTGTGCATTCTTTTTTATCATGCTGACCTCTCCCCAAAAACATTTCCTTTTGAAAGGATATAAATAGATTTAATAGACTCAGAGACAAAGAATATTATTGAAGCATGGGAATCTCCTTTATCATGATGATAGAAAAGTTTTTTCTTCCACTCCAAAGCCACATTGGTAGTATTTGCATTACCTGTGTCTGTCCCGGGTGTTACTGTCTTGACATGAGATCCTTAATTGTTCTGGGTCTAGGACCCTCATTCTGTAGAATAAATTGATGTGGGATTTCCCTCTGTATGCTATGAATATGTTTTTATTACCATTGGTTAATAAAGAAGTTACTTTTGCCAATGGCTTAGTTGAGTAAAGCCAGGCAAGAAATCTGAAAGGAGATATGTAGAGAGAGTAAGTGGAGTCAGATAGACACCATATAGCTGCCAAAGGAGACATGGTGTGGGAGAATTGTCTGCATTCTGTCAATCATGATTTAAATAAACGCTGATTGACCATTAGCCAGGATGTATAGGTGGGACAACCAGACAGGAAGTAGAGGCAGAGCAAGGAGAATAGGAGAATTCTGGGAAGCAGGAAACTCTCTTGCCACTCCTGCCCAAACCACTGAAGAAGCAGGATGTGACCTGCCCCACTGAGAAAGATACTGAGCCATGTGGTTAACATAGATAAGGATATGGGTTAATATATGCTACAAGAGCTAATAAGAAGCCTGAGCTAATGGGCCAATCAGTTTGTAACTTATGGAGACTCTCTGTGTGATTTTCTCTGGGACAAAATGGCTGGGGAACTGGGCAGGATGTAAACCCCAACAAGCAGCAGGCCCATCATGCTACAGAGACAGATGCCAGAAACTTACTGGCAGGCCACAGCCTTGTGGTGATGCATAGATGAATACAAATGGGTTAATTGAAGATATAAGAGTTAGTTAATAAGAAGCCTGAGCTAATAGGCCAAACTGTTATAATTAATATAGTTTTCTGTGTGATTATTTGGGTCTGGGCAGCCAGGAAATAAGCAAGGAGTCTCCACCTACAAGATGACACCTGATGTTAGAAATATACAGCCACATAAAGCCTAAGAAAGATTTAAAAAGGGCTTCTAGACTCACAAAAATGGGGGTCAATAGGAGCTTCTTGGTAGTCACATTATTTTTCAGATTAGCACTGTTTTCTGGCAGCAAGCAGAGGCATGGCTCCTTTAAGAGAAGGCATCCTGACTCAGGATTACTAGCAAAAACTGTGTGGCTTCTTTGAGAGACAGCTTCTTGATGAAGCACAAATAGCTCTGGCTCTTTCAGGAGGTCAAGCACTTGAATGGGGTTTGTGGGCAGAATATCATAAATTGCTTAATGGAAACATAGACCTGCTGCATCCCTGGAGCAGGGACAATGAGCATGGCTCAAAGAGGTGGTGAACATACCTTTGCCATGTTGGATGGGGCAGAGCCAATAGGCAAAGTTGTGGGGTTGGTACTGTTCATGCCTGCTTAGCATTAAAAAAACAAGGTGCTCCTAATAAGAAAATTATTATAGATATGCAATAAATTCAGATTCAGACAAAAAAAATACCGCTGAAGGGTCCCAATGTTGGATAAATGTACATGGTCTTAAGAGAGAGAGAAGAAGAAAGAGTACAGACGGTCATAGATTAAAGGAGTAAAAATAGTAAAAAATATTAAAAAGTAATAGAGAAAAAAGTCACATAAAGATGGAAAATACACAAAGAGTCTGTATTATGTATACTATTATATTTTCTTTGAATTATTTGACTGGGAGACATCTTGATTCTGGGAGCACCTAATCTAAACCAGCATATATATTTTAAAGATATCTTGACTTCAAAATTTGAGTTTAAGGCTATGATACTTTGGAGAAGAGGTTCTGCTTTTGTTTCCACAGAGGATGAGAAATTGGATTCCTTCCAGGCTAATGTGGTTTGGTGGAACAAGACCCCCTGAAAGGTCTCTGTGAACTCTAAAATTACTTCACCCAACAGATATCAAGAAACAGTTTGGAGAAAAAAATCACCCAAATTCCCAAAAAGACTGTCTATAAAATTTTATTTTCATTTGAAGGGAGTTTATTATAAGTGATTAATAATTGCAGTCAATTTCTAACAAAAAAAAGAAAGAAGGGGAATATGATAGTGAGATGAATACTTTGCATTGGAATAGATCTTGGTCTATTGATACAAATTTAAGGTCAATTTTGTTTCACCATGCATATATATATTTCTGCTCTTGTTTAAGGTATTGTGTTTGTGCATCTCATTTAAAAATGCAATGCATAATTAAAAATACAGATTAACAGTCATCATAATAGTCAAACTCTAGTCATGTTAGTTAGATTTTCAAGATATATTTCAATTAGCTAGATAATCTTCATTACTTCTAAGACCTACAAAATATGTCATTTAAAAGGTTTTAAGAATTTAGACTTTTCTTGACAGTGAGACATGTGTTTCTGGCAGTATCAATTACTTCAGAGAAGTTGATTGTCATTGAAGAAACTCATTATGGAATTTGCCTCCAAAATGACAAAGCTAGCCATTTGGGGAAGAAACTGCTCTTGCCTGAACTTCTTGATGGTATGCTGTATAAGCTGGACATGCAAGACCCACAGAAAAATGACTGCTGAACTTGCCAAAAGAAGGTGAGACAATCCTTCAGGGTTCCTGCTTCACAAAAGAGTCTGTCAGACATTCTGCAGGACTCAAAAGTAAGTGACTGATGAACTGCCAAAATAGACAAAACAGTCTTTCAAATTTCCTGCTTCATGGAAATGTCTTCCAGATACTATGGGACTATTAGCTGAATATGGATGCCCCAACATTACAGAAGAACTTTGGGTAACTGTCCAGACAGTGAGAAATTTCTGTCAATTCTAGTTTTGGAAGTTGCTTACAATGCTC
Source organism: Ondatra zibethicus (assembly GCA_004026605.1). NCBI lineage: Eukaryota > Metazoa > Chordata > Mammalia > Rodentia > Cricetidae > Ondatra > Ondatra zibethicus. The sequence continues at coordinate 92,359 of PVIU01006933.1, read as the reverse complement.
TTCATGTTTACTTAGGTAATATTATATCATTCTGGAATCTTTGAAGAGTTGAAGACATATAGTTATAGTTTTCTTAGTTATGGTAAAAGATAAATTAGATACAAAACTTTAGACTCATAAAGAAATATTGTAACTAATTCTTGTTTGATACTTGTTTAATTCTTGTTTGATACCTTTTTTATATTCAATTTTACTATGTTAAAGTTAAAACCTTCCTTTTAATTTAGACAGAAAGGGGGAGATGATGTGGGATTCCCCTCTGTATGCTGTGAGTATGTTTTATTACCATTGGTTAATAAAGAAGCTGTTTCAGCCAATGGCTTAGCAGAGTAAAGTCAGGAAGGAAATCTGAAGAGAGATAGAGAGAGAGAGCAAGTGGAGTCAGAAAGATGCCAAGTAACTGCTGAAGAAGACAGATGCTAGAACATTACTGGTAGATCACAGCCTTGTAGTGATATATAGATTAGTAGGAATGTGTTAATTTAAGATGTAAGAGTTAGTTAATAAGAAGCCTGAGCTAATAGGCCAAACAATGTTGTAATTAATATGGTTTCTGTGTGATTATTTGGGTCTGGGTGGCCAGAAAACAAATGAGCAGCCTCTGTCTACAATAAATAACTCAGAAATGTTGAAAGGTAAGGTCTTTCCATCATGTAATGTCCTCATGTCTATATTCTTCCTTCTTATTCAACCCACTGTTCCTCCATCAATTTTCAATAGCAGTAACAATACCTCATTGCATCCTCCTTTTATTTATTTCTAACAATACGTTTATGAACTACTTAGGCAAACACATAACCTGCCAAACAGTCAAGGTCTAACTAGACATAAGCAATCTGTTTGAGTCTATAAGACAAAGCAGGCAGACAAGTTTGGCTCTTAATCTGTCCATTTGTCTTTAAGATCCATGTTATATTAACTCCTATGCTATATAACCCCTCTTTCTCTTGGGTAGTTAGTATATCTTATTTTCTCTGTATAATTTTCATATGAAATAAATCAGTGTGAAAATGTCTTGTTCCAAGCCCAAATATAGCTTTATCTGTTGTGCTTAGGGCCACTAAAAGCTATCAGGTAGATGATAATTCCACACATTGAAATTACAGCAAGCACTTCAAAATATCTATCTATCTATCTATCTATCTATCTATCTATCTATCTATCTATCTATCTATTATCTAGTTATCTCTAACTTGTCTGTCATCATTTGTCTGTCTGTCTATAATCTTTATTTTTTACCTATCTATACCTATTATATATCAACTCTATCTATCTCCTATCATTTACCCACTTATCTCTATATATCACCTATCCATATTTATCATGCACCCCTATCCTCTATTATCTATCTATTTATCTGTTATTTGTCTATAGCATGTTATTTCATCTCTTAATCTATATGTCTGTCTGTATCATTTATGTGTCATGTATCATCAATCTATATCATGTAAGTATGTCTTCTATCATCTGTTGTGTATCGTTTGACTTCCATTTATCATCATATTATCTCTATGATCTTTTTGTCTATCTCTCAATTTATCTCTATCATATATCTATGTGTACCTGTTTTTTATAATCTATCTCCCATCTGTTTATCATCTATCATTCATTTCTCTATAATCAGTTTATATATGTTTACTATATAAATAGCACACATTTTTAATCTATTGTTTATATCAGTCAATGTCTATCAATCTATTTATATCATCATTCAAAGTATCTATTTATATATGTATATCTGTCAACTATCATCCATCTCTCTGTTGTCTTACAGTAATCTATCATCTATCTCTTGAACATCATATATCCACCCTCATTATCATCATTGTCATCATCATAATCATCACCATTTATCATTTCCTCTTCTTTCCTGTTATAAAGGTATTTTTAGTGTCTTACTGGAGTAAGAGTTAGTTTTGAAATTGAGTTAATAAATATTCTTTTCTTAGTATATTTGTTAGACATGTAGATTATTTAGAAAATAATTTAATGTTTGAATTTACAGAATAGATTCAAGTCTATTCTGTAAAGAAAGAAATACAGCCTTGTCATAAGAGCTACATTTTTTCAGCTCAAAGATTTGGTCATATAAAACTAACTTAAATATTTAACATTCCCAGTTAAAAATGCTTCAAAGAACTAAACAAATTTTCTTTATAATTTAGAAAAAGATTACAGATTTAGATCATCATTAACCACAATAATTTCCAGAGAAGAAACAAAGTTTGCCCAAGACTAGTGAGGATAAACTCATACTATTACCTTAGAAGAGGAATGCTAGAGCCTCAAATTTCCACAATATACATGTTATCCTCTGACCTTATGAGTTCTACAAGGGCAGGGAAGAGATCCCTATATCTCTGGCCAAATGACTCAATCATCCAGGAAGATGTGTTAGAGAATCATTTCACAAAATTATTATTTTAGCACTACTAATTTACTTTGTATATACCTTTTTGTTGCAGCATATAATTTTTTACCAAATTGGTACAATTGCAGTAAAGACAAGCTATCTTAGCCACTGTATTTCTCAACAAGAATAAGACTCAATATAAATAATTATAAGCAAACTATGAGAGTTCAGATGCCTCTTTTGTGTCTGCTTTTCTCATTTCCGTAGACAGAGGCATTGTGCTAGCCTATGGATTTGTGAGAAGAGTCACTGTCAATGACATTTATTGATGCTTTGTAAGAGCCTGAAAGGGTGCCCAACACATGATGATCACTTAAAAAAACAAATCATGTGGAAAGCAGAATGAAACACTATTCCTCCTGAGTCATTTTATACCCAAGAAGAAACTTGTAGATTTCCTATATTTTGAAATTTCTTGCTGTATAAAATAAGGAAGTATTTTCTCAACATCTTGCAGTCAAGCCGTCACCAAATCCAAATGACCACACCTCCCAGGTACTAATTCTTAAAGGTACTAGAATAGTAATCTGTGCCTATGTTTCTTCCTTCCTGCCAGGACAGAAAGTCACTGGCAGCTTTTCTCCACGGAATACTATATCTGGGTTCATTTAGATGCAAGGTAAAGAAACTCTCTCCCAGTTTAAACAACTGAAGAGATTTTACTTCACAGTCCCAGAGGCAACTTAGAGCAAATAAGGGCAGCACACACAACCACTCATAACAGCTTCAGGAATCAGAACTGCCTATGGAAAGCATGAAAGATGTCAATGTTTTCTCTCAGTTGCATGTCATATGCTTAGTGTTTGTTTTAATGCCAAAGCATAGCGTAGAGTGGGTGTTGTAAATGTTTGAATGATCAAATGAATGGGTTGCCTTTGCCTATGGAGGAAAATCAGCCACACCAAGCAGTTTTTCAGCTGCTTTTCAGAACTGCTGACTCACTAGCCTATCTTTGCTTTACAATTTAAAATTCCTAGAAAAAGAATCTGGTTGACCCAACTTTAGCAGTGGGTTGGCTATCTCTCTGTTGTCTAATCAGCTCTTCCTGAATGGCTGAGGTTATGTAAGCTGAGCAACATAAAGGCTGATGATAGAAAAGGAACATTTATTTTAGCAGGGTCCTAGGATGTACCTGTTAAAACTGTGCCTTAAATGTGCACCGAATCTCCTCTAGATATTTATATCCACAGACTCCTTTGTAATGTGACTGTGGTATTCTTCCCTTTAGAAGAATCCATTTCTTGTTGATTATATCTGGGCAGGAATTTTTACTTCCTCAGAGTTACTACTATTTCTAAACCAATGTCTCAAGTGACCTTGAGTATGTTGTACCACCATGGGAGGAATCTCCTGTAACTGTTAGCCACAGGGAGTCCTAAGTCAGTAAACAAATATTGCTAGATGTGACAGCAAGGCTATACTGAATTTCTTGGCCATAGTGAAGCTGGTGTTACTCGTAACATGTGAGTGATTTCAAGTGACATCACCAAATTTACAGCAAATACATAAAATGACCTAGGCTTTAGGCCTTTATACTTTGGGGTAACTTATTATGAAGAAATAGATAATTGATGCAATTTTCATAAAGTTTAGCAGTTTCCTTTCTTCTTTAATTACCCAAGAAGATAGTAAAAGTTGAGACTTGAATTGGCACCAAAACTTTTAATACGTTCACTATTTACCAATAATCCAAAGTCAACCAAGATGAAAAGCAAAAGCAGTGCTCTGGGAAGGATTTGAAATTCTTCTTACCATTACAGTAGAAAGATTTAATTTGTCTCTTGTTTCCTATGCTCCTTAGCTGTGCTGTTGTTTAAGCCACTTGACCCAGGTTTATTAAGAACTGAAGCACATGTATTGAAAGAGCTTTAGGCTGTGAGGCAGTGGCATAGTCATCTTTAATCCTAGCACTCAGGAAGAAGAGGCAGGTGAATCTCTGTGAGTTCAAAGGTACACAGAGAAACCCCACCTCAAAAAACAAACAAAAAGAAAGAAAGAAAGAAAAAGATACCATTTTCTGAATAGCATATGTGACTACTATTTGTTTGTTTGTTTGTTTGCTTGCTTGCTTACTTATTTTATTCATTTGTTTATTTATGTAAATATGTGTGAGCCTGCATGTCTGTGTGTGGGCCATGTGAGTACATGTTCTGTGGAGGCCAGAAAAGGGCATTAAATCCCCTAGACATACTCATAGATGGTATGAGGCACCGAATGTTTTTTGGACTCAGGTTATCAAGACGAGCAATATGTGCTCTTTCACCACTAAGACACTGCTGCAGCCTGGTGTGTCAGGTTTGCGTGTGTGTTAAATAAAGTGAAGTAATATATAGATAACTGTTACAAACTCTGTGGTGTAGTGAATATCCACGTTCTATTTCTCAAAGGACAATTTGAAGCTCAATTTTCCTATGGCAAATTTTCCTGCTTACCAATAAGTAGGAAAATTGAAGACACAGTTGTGCAAAGAACATCTAAATTTAGACAACACATTGACTTGTGTCTGTTTATCCATACGTGACACAACAGAAGATAATTTTGCATTATCATCCATCCTAGCTGCCCTCTAGCAAACAGAAGTGGCCGTCCAGCTTTCTCTTCCATAACATCTAGCTCTTCCTCTAACTAAAAACACCAGACACCATTCTGAGCTGTTCTGGAAAACTCCCATAGTAAATACTTTGACAGTGACGTTTGGGAAATGCTATCAAGCATCATATCTCTGATAGTTGAGGACTTGCTATGGCTTATTTTTCTCATCAACTTTATTGGACTGATAAAAGCTTAGATTAGTAAAGAGCATCTCTGAAGTCTCCTAGGTATCTCCAGAGATAATTGATTCTGGATTTAAACTATAATGTCATTACTGGGATATGCTAAAATGTGAGTGATAGGGCCCAATTGTACTAAAGTCACTAGGACAAACCCTTGGGTGATATTTCTGGTCCTGGTCTCTTTCCTGCATTGACCACTTGTCTGCTTCTGGGTTGTAACTTGTGATTAACACTTCTGAATCCAAGGGCCAAAATTAATCTTTCCTTTCTTATGTTGTTTCTGTCAGATATTTGGTCTTTCGTCACGTAAATCATTAGATTAACTAACACAGTACTTTCTATTAGCATGTTATGGCCTTGAGAAATCATATAATAAAACACATATAGAGAAAGACACTAACAGCCATTTTATCTAAATGGGACATATCCCCCTTTTTTTAATTGGTGCTGTTTTCTTTTTTTGGAAACAGATTTTTTTCCATATACTATATTCTCATTATAGTTTCCCCTCCACCAACCTCTCCCAGATCTCCACAACTCCACATCCATATCCATACCCATTCTTTCTCTCTTTCATTAGAATACAAACAGACATCTAATATATACTAATAAAATAAAACAACAACCAAAAACAGAATAGGACTCAAACAGAAGAAAAAAAACAAAGATAACACATGAGGAGCACCTATAGACAGAGACACACAAGTCCACACACAGAGAAATCCAATAAAAACACAATACTAGAAACCATAATATATTTAATGAAGTGACTTTTTTTTATTTCTTCTTTCTTTCTATATATTTTGTTGAAACAGAGTCTCAGGTAGTCTAGTCTGGCATCAAATTCCCTACATAGCCATGGGTGATTTGGGTCTCATTTTCCTGTTTCTACCATCCTAGCACTTTGATTACAGACAGGGAGTGCCACGCCCGTTTTATGTGGTACTGGTGAGCAAACACGGATTCATGCAAGGTAGGCAAGCACTCTACAGCTGCCAGCTATAGCCCCAGAATATCCTTTGAGCATGCCATAGAACTAGTGCACATCAAGATTCACAGTGAAAAGTATGGAAGGAAAGTTAGCCTTACACTTCCTTTACTGAAGAAAGACAAGATCCCAGGGATGCGGGGAACTCACAGGCAATTTCCAAACCTCACATTGTTGTCCATTTCCTATTCTTTTAGCCTTTCTTTGCCTTTTCTGGTAAGGTGTTTCTCTACTCCACACACCATTCTCCCACGTGGAACCCTCCTTTTTAAACATACAAAGGGATCTCTTTGTCATCCTAATCCACATGGAAAAGCATCACAAAGCAGTCAGTAACTGACAGAATAGGGCACTGATTGTGTTTTCTCCATCTACCTATGCTAACTTTTTGAGCCTACTGCAATGGGTTATTCATTGCAACCAGGGTGCAGAGAAAACTCACAGCCTGGATATTTGCATAAATCCCCAATCTCTCAGCAGCAATGCTTTCTTAGGCCCAGATGGGTTTTCCAGAGCAGTCAAAGTAAGTTCCTTTCACCTCCTAGACACAGAATAGGAGTTGTAGCTCAGACAAAAGGAGGGGTTTAGAAGGCAAAACTCACAAGTGATGAAGGAAGTTCTTCAGTGAGACACACTTAGATTTTAATTTATCTCCTTCTGGCACTTGGGCAAGTCACCTACCATTTCTGTTTCATAAACTGGAGATTACTAAAAATGTCTACCTCGTGCAAAATATAATACTTAACACAGTGTCTAGCCCAGCAAATAACAGCCATTCTTATTATTAATGAATTTATTTTTTTCAAGGAATTTCTAATTTCCTTAAAATTTTATTCATTCATTCAACAATATCTCCTTTTTTCCCATGTGCCTGCCATGGTGTTAGATACTGAAAATATGGACAAAGGAACACATTGCCATTCTACTCAGAGTTCATTTTATAATAAAGAGGAAAGCAAGCTGACAGTACTCCTGAGTGCAGGGACTTGGACTACGGGGATCTAATTAGAAAAGAATACAGGGTTGTAAATGGAGAGGGCAGCTTCCAGAAGATGTGACTCTGCAACTGAGTACCTAAAGATTTAGTTTCAGTATGGAGTGATGGTCTGTCAGTGTAAATGACATTTCATACCTAAAAGCTGTGCAGAAGAGAAGTAAGAAATTGGCACTTAATTTTTGAGAAGAATAAAGTCAAGGAGGACATGAATAAATGTAGTAAAGTTTCCATAGTAGGGCAGAGTAAGACTGGGCTCACATAGAGCCTCAATAAGACGTTTATCACACTCAGAAAGGGGTGGCATTTAAATGGATTATGGAGATTATTAAAATATTCCAAACAGACACACATTTATAAAATGGTTTTTGTAGAAGTATAGAGCTTAAACTGGGAGGTGGGATTAGAAAAATGAAGTTGGGTCACACAACTCTTCTGAGTAGCCTTCTTAGCATCCATCCAATCCAGGTGACTATTGTAATTTTCTGCTCTTCCACTAGGCTGTAAGCCAAGAGGAATCAACTGACACAAAAATATTTTGTTCTGCTTCATAGTACTTTGGATAGAGTGTTTGTTCCCATACCAGGATGTTTGTTGAAAGACTTGGTGTGGGAGGTTCCTTTGTATATGTGTTGCTTTTATTGGTTAATGAATAAAGAAACTGGCTTGGCCTGATGGGGCAGAGTAGAGCTAGGTGGGGAAAACTAAACTAAATACTGGGAAAAAGGAGTTAGCATCAGGGAGATGCCATGTAGCCCTGCCAAATGCAGACACAAGAACTTTACCCAGTAAGCCACAGCCTTGCGGTGACACACAGATTAATGGAGATGGGTTAATTTAAGATATAAGTTAGCAAAAAAAAAATATGCTTAAGCTATTGGCCAAACGGTATTACAAATAATATGGTTTCTGTGTGATTATTTCTGAGCTGAACAGCCAGGAACAAACAAGCAGCCTCCTACAACAATGACTGAAAGGATCCAGTCACAAAAGTTTGTCCCATCTTCAGACAACTTTGCACAGAAGTGTGTCATTATCAGTGCTAGCCAATATCTCGAATTATTATCCACCAAAAATGAAGCAGAAAAAATAGAATGCCCATTTCTTGACATATACAAAAATCATATGTTGTTCATCTGAAATTAGAGCTTGCTTGATGACTTTTATTTTTATTTGTAAAAATCCTCCCAATACTGGTCAAATGATATGCTTTGGTTTGAAAAGATCCGTAACACCTGAATTTCCTGAGAAGACTATTAAAGGAGGGAGCTTTCAGATATGACTGGGATCAGAATACTCTGCCATCATGAATGAATCCAAGTCCTAATCAGGAAAAATAGGTTCTGTTGTAAGAGCAAGTTTGCCCATACTGGTCATCTCACCCATTTGATGTCTTCTGCCCACAACATGGAGGCATGCTACACTGTCATTGAATGCCAATGTTTGCTTTCCCAACATCTAGAGCTGTGGGGAAATGTATGTGTGTCCTTTGTAAGTGACTCCTCTGTGGTATGCCACTATAGTAGCACAAAGACTAGGAAACTAAGCAACAGTGCTGTGTTAATAATAGTGTTTGTCTGAATAAAAAGTTCTGTTTTATCCTCCTGGATTCTGTCTTCTTGAACCCTGATTTCTGAGTGCTTCCTTCCTATTTCAGATTGAAAAATCTTACATTTCCAGCTCATATTCTGACATGCTACATTGTATATGAGTTAGAATCTAGAATATGTTAAGCTTCACCATTTAGGAATTTGGTATAAATTTCCTCTGAATGTCACTTCTAGCATTTATAAAATTAGGGCAACAAGATTTCTGACATTGGTTGAATGGATTGTCTGTATTTCTTGCCCACATGAGTTGTTGTGCTATGTTATTGGTAAAATACAAAACAATGGAAATGGGTTGATTTAAGATATAAGAGCTAGCTAGCAATATGTATAAGTGATTGGCCAATCAGTGTTGCAATTAATATAGTTTCTGTGTGATTATTTTGGGCCTGGGTGGCCGGGGAATGAACGAGTAGCCTCTGCCTGCATTTATTCTATACTATAGCAAAGCTGAGATTTCCTTTGTCCTACTGGGGTTTAATATTTGAAGTTTGTGCCTTACTCAGTTCCACAACACATTACCAAACACCATGCCACTGCCTCCTGTGTTACTGCTGTCAGAATGTAGTATTATTGGCTGGCAGCTCCTGGAACAGTTGGAAGCAAGCAGGCTCCTGATAACAGCCATCTATTACTATCTCACACATCTACCTGGAAGACTGACTTTCTCTTTGGTGTCTTTGTCTGCTCATTCATAAGCTCTCTGGGATCCATGCCCAATTCCGGACCACACTTGATGGAGATACGAAGGCTGTTAGCAGCTACTCACCTGCTAGCTCAAATGGTCTAAAATCTGTCTTTGTCGAGGCAAATGTCTCAGGAGCCCTGGCACTGTCTTATATTGGCTCGAATCATAATCCCTGCATGTTTAGACTTGTTCTCTGGCCTGTAATTCATTTCCATTCCTAAGTCTGGAACACCAACTACTACCTACTACCTACCTATAATCTCCAACCTTGCCTGACTTATCCCTACCATGAAATATGAATTTCTGTTTTTATTGACAGTTCCTGTTTGAGGTGTGTAATGTTAATATTCAAATCTCATCACAACCAAATGAGTATCTCTTCTATTTCTATAGAAAGAATTGAAGGTTAACAGAGTTTTATAACTCCAAATCATAGGCCAGGAATTAGAACCTCAACATCCAAACTCTTTATCTTTGTGCTGAATTAACTTTGGCTAGCATGCACTTCATACTGTGCCAACTCACACAGGCAAATCTGCTGCCCATCTGACAATGTACCCTGACACTGACCACCAGAAGGCACCATCACGGATTTGAGAATAGTTCCCTTTCCTAGTTACCAGCAGAAATAAAAACTAGCTTGGAGCTCTTCCTTTTCTCTGATTACTCTTTTTTCTTGGCCAGTTTACCAACTCATTCTTCTACCTCCCTTTCACCTTCGCTGCTAGTCTACTTCACCTGCTGCTAGTCTACTTAAATATCTCTTAGCTATAGCTTGCTAGAAAGGTTCACTGAGAAATCTGAGCTAGAATGAGGTGCAGAATCTGGGGCTAGTCCCCAGAGTCAAGAAAAAGAATAGGACTCAGACTCCTAAAGTACAGGACTCTGTGAAAGAAATGTCTGTCTGAAGAAAGCCTCTGACCCAGAGGCGTTGAGAAGGGCGGTGGTTTAAATGTTAAGTAACTGTGGGAAGCAGAAGGCTGTGATTACAATGTAGCAAGGTAGACAGGACATAGAGAAATACTTAAGGCACAAGAATGATTGTATTCTGGGGCCTGACTCATTGGTAAAGGGATCCAACCTACAAAACATAGTGCCATTTGCTTTTGAAATTAGCACCAGGAAATGCAGAGCACAGAAGAATTCTTCCTTTGAGTCCATGACAAACATAATTCCAGAGTGCAGAGCTGTAGGAAAGGCTCATGCAGTCAATCCTATATTTCTTGTGCTGATTAGTTCTGTAACACTAGCACCACAATGTGAAACTTGTAGCACTGGACTGTTGCCTGCTCTGCATAGAACAAGGGGTTCTATGAAGGGACAGACACAATGTACCATTAGCAGGATTTCAGTGAGACATAGAAATTATTCCATGAAAAGTTAATTGCCACTTTATTCACTAATCAGCATTATCATACAGAGTATTTAAAGCTGCAGCAGATTGTACAGCAGCCAGGATTAGGTATTAATCATGCTACAGGAAACAGTAACTTCTAGAAAGCTACAAAATTGAAGCCTAGGTATTATAGCTGACTAAGTTACTATAGGCCCTGTAAGGAGTTTAGGGGAAAGTAACAATTTTACTTGGGTTGGTCCTTAAAAAGGTATGTGGTAAGAGACCACCAGTTTTTTGACTACCCATAACCTAACTCACCTGAATTAAACACATTCAGCTCATTTATACTAATCATTAACATTTTTTGTGTGTGTGTGTGTGTGTACACATATAGTCAGCACCACTATATTGAAGATATAGCCCATGATTTTGTGGAGATTTTTGGTGTGCTATTAGGCATAAAAAAGTTCAAAGATGTTTGTTTATAACAAAGGTTTGTTTCAATTCTTGAATCCAGAATTAATAGTAGTTTGCCTTTGGTTAGTTACCTAATTCTTTGAGTTCCACTTATAAACTCTTTGCAATAAGAATAAGATCATAGACTCAATAAGAATATCAGAGTATGAACTATGTTCATATATGAAGTTTTACAGTGTTTGGCATACACCAGGTCTTTGTTAACAGGTTTAAGACAAAGAAAATAAACAAAAGTGACATATGAAAGCAATAATGAAACTCTGAGAAATTTGATGAGAGCTGATATTGTTTTGCAAAGATAGGAAATCTTCCATGTGACAAAAAACTGTGAGAGACTTTGGAAATCACAGGAGTTGTTAAAATAATACTGCTAAAAGAATGAATTAAAGGTGTGACAATGTAAAATTTGTTACAAGAATAGTAGGTTTCATATGTCTGGAAAATAATTTAAGAACAAGAAGTTAGAGAAATCATATTGGATACATACAGTTTTGAACATGAATCCTACCTGTTTTACTCATGGTGTAGACAGATGAAGTTGTTGAAAATTTATAAGTGAGGAAATATATTTGGAGGTAGCAGAGGTACAGGAAAGAGACATGTGCTAGAAGGTGAGGAGCAGGGCCATTAGTGGAGACTGATAAACCAGTTCAGGCAGGAGGTAATGAGGCTGACAACAATAAAGACATAGCCAACAAATGTGAAGATCCTGAGAAATACACCCCTCAGGCATTAGTAAGTATCTGGTTGTAGAATTAAGGTAGTCTCTGGAAGTTCTATGTGCATGTGTTGAATGATGAACAGAAAAAAAGAAAATTAACAAGTCATTGGGTAGAAATCTGTGAGAGAATTACACCTTTACAGACAAAGAACAGTCTGTTAGGAAAGGATTAGGAACCATGCCAGAAAGAGAGTCCCAGTGACTTTGAGAAGTCAGCACCTTTGTAAGTAGGTAGGTGTTACCTAAAAAAACACCATCACACCAAGGCTGGCCAACCCTTCATGGCAATTTGCAGAATCGCCAACAAATGTGTATTTGAAAAGCTTGTTTTGCACAGATGCAGTGTCCCATGTATCAGAAACAGGCTTACGATCACTGAGCATCTGTCTCTTCTCCAGTACTATCAACCAACACAGGTCACTCAGCCAATCCAATATAGACTATGCATCCTAAGGAAAGTAGGGGGCCTGCCTGTCAAGTTCATCATAGCTTACAAAGAGAAATGCTCAAGATGAACAATTAAGGGACAGGAAATGAATAGAGAAATTTAATTTTTAATGCAAAAAAGAATTCAAGATAAAAATACTACTATAAAAAAAATTCTAATCTAGACCAGAAGCAGCCTCGACACTGGAATCTGTATGTCAGCAAAGAATCTTGTACTAGAAGAGTAAGACTTAGATGGGAATGGGAGCATTGTCGCCCATATACCACACTGTTTTTGTGGGATGTTGCCCTTTTAGTCATTTACTCAGAGTAGCTCTATAAAGTGTTTCCAGATACCAAATGAACTAAACCTTACATATGCACCTGGGGCTTGTGATAATGCCCTCTGAGGAGTTGCAGAGCAAATATAATACCAATAATTTATGAAGTATTAAGCTACAGGAAAATGGTACAACTAAGGCTTCTCCTATAACTGACATATGGTTTTCAAGAACCATATAAACAAGTAGAGTTTGACAGCCTAGTCACACTTGTTGGAATGCTGCTTGAAACTATTGAATTATCAAGAAAACTATTTGAATCCTGTATTCCCCATAGTTATCAATATTTTAAGTATATATTGCACACAAAGTTCATAATTTTACTGCAGTTTAGCTCCTGTTGATACATTCATGCAGGAGATAATATTTTTGAGTGCACTCATAATTTGCATAGGTATAATCCAGAAAGCTTGAGAATCACAGTTACCATGACTTCTCAAATCTGAGATCTTGCAGTTATTTCACATTACCAAGGTTGTACATTTTATGAAACAAAATTTTGCTGAAGGGAAAATGGCTATATATAAAAAAAAAGTGTCTTGCAATGGATAAGTGAAAAGGGCTTAATATGTTGAGAAAAGATGCAGAAAATACTGGAAACAGTGAAACTAATGATATTTCTTTTCTTAATTGTATCCATGATGCCTAAGAGGCAAATAAGTAATGATCTTTTTGCTAGAACTAAGATGCTTTAACAAGTTGCTCTTTGCTATGGACCACCAAGCTTCCCCTTGGTCTCAAGACACTGAAGGCTGGTGAGGAAGTCCTTCAGTGGATGATATTTCAAACAGTGCTTCATGCTCTTCTTTTTTTCTTCCACAACACAGAGCTGTTGTGATGGGCACATTTTTAGAATATTTAAAAATAAATTACAGTTAGTGGCAAAATATGTAAGCCAAAAAAATGCTGGGCAAGTGTTTGATTCAAGCTACACAGTCCAAGGCTTGCTGTGTATAAAAATACACATGTCTTCAATCAGACTAAATGTAGCTTTAGCAACTGGTAATTTTTGTATGTCATAGTCACTGCTAATTGTTGAATTAGAACATCTGTCAAAATGGGATTATATTTCCCAGAATACAGAACAGGGAAAAAGCTCTTCTCTAGGACTGTGTGGCACACACACATTATGACTCCCCCGACAGTAAGTGCTGAATCCTGCTTACTCTGGCCATTGTTTATACACAGTTGGGGCTACCTTACAACCTTTCCTTAGGAGCAGTTAGGGTATATGTAGACTCTTTGTCTCCTTTCACAAGGATGCCTGTTTTAAGTATCTGACTTAAAAGTTACTTCTCTCCAAACAATGGTGTTCCCAGGGGAACATTGCCTCAAGAACCATTAGTTCAGTCCACTGATTAATTCTGAGGATGTAGGGAATGTTAGTGCACATGGCTTCATGCAAATCTTATACCCCAGCTGAGTCTCAGTTTTTATTTCTATACAATAAAGGATTCAATGAAAGCAATGCTGACTCCTTTGGAACACATGGATGTTTCAGAGAAGGAACAGGACTGCCACATCAGGGTGAGTTCTTCTTTTGTCTGTGTGATGGACTTAATATTTGATTCAGAGAGGAAATGATTTCACATGTACAATGCTTAGAACATAAAAGCCTTGTAGGAATTTCCTGTGATAGATCAAAGAGGTCCATACAAAAATTAGATCAGTCAGCATATTATACAATGAGTACACAGAAGGACCAGTGTCTCCATACCCAGATCCATAACATCAACACTTTGGCTTCTCTCACCCTGCTTCTACTAGTCCATCCCCTACTCTGTCTGACATGGCATAATTTATGGTGCACATTGAATGCCCAGGGAGTGATAGCAGCCATTATCAGCAAGCATTGGGTCTATATGTCCCATAATCATTCAGTCACACCAGTGGGGTTGGCAAGCATCCTGTTAATTGTGTTTCATAGAGAAAACCCTATTCTAATGCTCACTGAGATTCACGTCTCAGAATGACTCAAGAGCAAGTGGAGAATGTCATTATTTAGTGTATTACCCAAGACATCTAATCTTTCGTGTCAATATTCTGTCTGTTGCTTATTTGCTGGTCATTGTAGAATGAATTTACTTTCATTTTCTTAGTTATTTTTTTCTTTCCTTATTTTATAATTGTCTTTGAATTATGTCTGGAAATGAGAAACATGGAGAATTTTGTTTGTCATATATGACTTTGTGCTAAAGGTTCAGTGGGGTGTATGTGTGAGGAGTCTTGAAAAGGAATGTGGATTGAGTTCTGGTAAAAACATATCCTATTTTAAATACGTAGAAAAAGCTCCATTTAAAAATGTTTCCTCTGGGACATATTTTATAAAATGAAAATCCACTCTATTCTTTATGTGCCAGTACTTGGATTTTTGAATACATATTTTAGTTAGCACGCTCTAAATATACATGTTCAGAACTAAATATTTATAGATCATCTACTTGCTCATTTGTTAGTGATAAACATACACTCTATTGGGGGAAGAGATTAAACTATAATCATAAAATAGCCAATTAATTAGTTACCAGGATATATGCTATGTACAGGAAAGTATCAGGTGTTCAAGGACTTAGTAAAAGGAAGACCCATCCTTGTTAGAAGTGTTAGAGAAGATAAAGAGTTCTATGTGCTTCAGAAGAAGCAAAGTTAGTAAGGCAGGAATTCAGAAGAGGTGGGACTGAATGCTAGAAGTATCAATGAGTCTGAAATAGTACAGATAGTTAATCTATCCCAAACAGCATAGGCAACATATGACAGCCCGGTATGGCTCTGACTTGTCCATTACCTAGTTATTGTGCCTGACTGACACAATTCTTGGAGAAACCTTAAAACAAACTTTATCATCCCATATAGCTCTATTATCAAATATTAAGCTGTAGACCGGGACTGGTGAAAGCAGTCCATTAGTGCTACATAAAAGTCTTATCTAAATTAGTAAGCTAGCTTATTTTAATGTCCACTTGTTTTAAAACAGCCTCTTATAGAATATTTTGGGCTTCATAACCACATATCAGAACTCATGAAATCAGATGGATACTTATTTGTAAATTAATCCTTTTTAATTATACATCGAGAGAGAAAAATAGCCTTTGTTGAGTATGGCACATACATCTGTAGTCTACCTGACACCACCTTGACTTTTTTGCTCACTCTGTTCCCCTAACTATTGGAACCCTAATTATTTCTTTGGCGAGGCTCTGTGTATCTCACATATTACATACATTGGTTGTTCTGCACAGGGAGACATGTGACTCTGCCCAATCATATATAAAAGAGTACTTTGTTGAAAGACAGTGCTGTTTAAAGTACAAAGCCAAACTTGGAGAAAATTTTAAGTCTCTTTTTCTTCTTTACTTTTTGGAAGTCTGATGCTGTTGAAGACATTTCGTGATCACAGGTGACCAGAACTAAAATGAGAAAGGATGATAAAGGAAGGGTCTTGGGGAAAGAAAATAGGTCAGACATGAAGGTGACTCTTTCATGAATGAGAATAAAGCTCTTCACTCTTTTAAACATGTGAAGATGGAGCAATAAGTAGGAAATGAACCTTATCAGACATGTAATCTCCTAGGGAGCTGTGAAAAATTCTAATTAAAAGCTTTCAGGTTTTGTTTCTCTTTTGCTTCTCACAAAAAATATATAATTTATATTTCCACTAACCAATAGGTAGTTCATATACTATTAGGTTCCTTGCTGTGGGATAATGCTCTTGTATACTGTAAAGATTTGCCACTCACATTACTTCAGTAAAATGCTGATTGGCCTGTTCTCAGGCAGGGCAAACCAGACTAAGAGAATTCTGGGAGGAGGAAAGAAGAGAGAAGTAGTGACCAACTAGATTCAGTGGAAGCAAGATGATAATGCATCATTAATCAAAGGGACAAAGCCACTCAGCTAAACATAAACAAAAATTATGGGTTAATTTAAGTTGTGAGAGCTAGTTAATAATAAACCTGAGCTAATAGGTCAAACAGTTTATAATTAATGTAAGCCTCAGTGTACTTCTTTGGGATCTGGTGAAACAGAAACTTCTGTCTACAATGGTGCCCAAACATTTGATAGGAAATTCCACATAAAACCTGAGAAAACTTAAAAAACAAAGAAACGAGTCTCAACAGACAAGAACAGAAACAAACACAGCTTCTAGGTAGCCATCTTTACTCTGGTAGGTTCTGTTTGCTGGCAGTGAGCTGAGATGTGACTCCTTTAAGAGAGGCTTTCTGACTCAGCATTAGAAGAAAAAATCTCACAGATCTTTTAAATGGCCCTGCCACTGTTGGAACCATTTGGAGCCCTGGCCTCCAGCTGCTCTTCCCTGCTAGTGACCTTTTCTTGCCCTTTTGCTTCAAGCTTCTGAGAGGTGTGCCAAAGTTGTTTACCAACTCTGCTTCCTGAGCACGCATTGCTCTGGCCTTGACCGAGGATCAGGCGATGAGGTCTTCACCTTTTGGCCCACCTGGCTGGGTTAGGTATAAACACCTGTTGGCCCACCTGGCTGGGTTAGGTATAAAACCTCCTTGGTGCTGTTCAATAAAGGGCTGCTTCTACCAGCAGCTTGAGAGGTGTATGCGTGTTCGATCCTGACGTCCTTCACTCAGTTTCGGTTCCAGGCCGTGCAGGGGCAGCGCTGCCACCAAACACTTAAATGCTGTTTGTGAGCAGTGACTGGCACACTTCTTGGTGGTGGCATGGATCTAAGAACTCCACAGAATTGTGGTAATAAATATGGTTCCGAACAGTATCTCTACCGTGAAGCTAGACTCTCAGGAAGGAATGGGGTGGAGCTAGTCACCAAAGCCAAATTTTAATCCTAGTCATATCACTTAGCAGATTAAAGACTCATATGGTCAGAAAAAGATTGAGATATAGAGTAAAGACAGGTTCAGACAAAAAAAACTCTAAATGTTTTACAGTGAGTTTTAAAAATATATGTAAGCTTGGGAGAGAAAAGAAAAAGGATATAGAAAGTCCTTTAAAAAAAGAAAAAAATCAAGTAGTCAAGCAGTGGTGGCTCACATCTTTAATCCCAGCACTTTGGAAGCAGAGGCAGATGGATCTCTTTGAGTTCAAGGCTAGCCTGGTTTACAGAGTGAGTTCCAGGACAACAAAAGATACAGAGAAAGACTCTATCTCAAAACCCCAAAAAATAAAAATAAAAGAAATAGACTGAAAAAAAACAAAACAAAGTAAAGATGGAAAATACACAGAAAATCTGGATACTGGATACTGTATATTATTCTGTTGTCTGAATTGTTTGACTGCTTAGGAAGGATCAACAGCTGCTAAGAGACATTTGATCATAAATACTGCAGGATGAATCTAATTTATATTTTTTGAAAATGTCTTGATTTCAAAATTTAAGTCAAAAGATATGTTACTTTGGAGAAGAGGTTTTGCTTTTGTTTCCAGGGATTGAGAGACTGTGGATTCATGCTAGGTTAAGAAAAATAAGGTTTTATTGAGAAAGACCCCCTGAAAAATTTTCAGTGTGAATGTTTATCCCAGATGATCCCACATTTTGAGTATCTCTTGCAGTTTCTTCTGAGTTCTACAAGTAGGACAGATTCAACACTGCATGATGAGATGTTCTAGTGTCACAGATGCTCCAGTCAGAACTGGACCAAAATCCTAAATTTTCTTTGGGTCCCCATAAGATTATCATCACATCCTCTCAACAGGAAGTAGACTAGAAAACTATGCCCACATTCTCAAAATTGGATTATGGATATTTGTCTTTGTTTAGTATGTTGGTTACAAGTTGTTATAGATAATAGTCAGAAAAAAAGCTAAACAAAGCAGATTAGATTTAGAGTTTTGTTTTGAAATGAATAAAATGGAAAATGCTATGGGATAATGTTCTTCCACACTGTGAAGATTTATCACTCATATTAGTTTGATAAAATGCTGATTGATCAATAGCCAGGCAGGAAGTATAAGCAGGGCAACTATACTAAGATAATTCCGGGAAGAGGAAAGCCACAGAGACAAAGTCACCAGCCAGACACAGAGGAGGCAAGATGAGAATGTCTCACTGATAAAGCATACCAAACCACTGGCTAGACATAAACAAATATTATGAGTTAATTTAAGTTGTAAGAGCTAGTTAATAATAAGCCTGAGCTAATAGGTGAAACAGTTTATAATTAACATAAACCTCAGTATGTTTCTTCCGGACTGAATAGCTGAGGGACCAGGCAGAACAGAAACTTCTATCTATAGTCCTTTTAATGATATATCTTCACAACCACTAGCATAGACGTTATTAACTGCTTTTATAGATAAAAACTTCATCTCGTAAATTATGTAAATTCACACTGATAGAGAATGATAATGGAGGCACTTGAACCAAATCCTCTATGAATTAAAAATCCAAAACCTTTCCACTGCAAGAGTCTGCTTCTATGGCAGAATAAAAACAAACTACTTTTAATCATGTAGTTAAAAATCACATTTATCAAGAATCATTAAGTTATATGGAAAATATAATATATCATTAATGCAAGGAAGAGATTGTTTTGTTTCATAAAAAATAACTTAATAAAAAGGCCTAGAATCTGACTCTTTACAGTATGTTGGACCTGGTGGTAACATTTCACTCCTCCTGTCTATGCAGAGTTCTTTGCACATATATTAGTTCAGCCCTGTCTTTTAACAACATCTGATTAAGTATTGCAATAATATCCATTTTACTGATGAGAATATACTGGTTTAGTGGACCTAAAATAACTTTTCTGAGGTAAACTTTACTGACCTGTCCTTGGGGATAATGATGTTCACTGTTGTAGGCTCTGTGCATATAAGCTGCCATCTCCACAACGTCAGTTCAGCATTGTTTCTCCACAGTTGAATTCTCCTTAAAGTACATCACACTGTCATTAGTACTTATGATAGAAGGAACACATTCGAATAGGCACTGCATAAGATTTCAGATCAAAAGATATGGATTTGAGTCGTGGTGCCATCATAACATGGCAAACAGGTACTGATATTTCCTTAAGCATCAAGTCCTGTGTCTAAATGTGGGGGTGAAGATGTTACATGTTATGCATGTTATTTTGAAGGTCTGAACAGGTAATATAACAGAATTATTCCCTCTTGTCACAAGTCTTTGCATGTGTCATAGCAACTGCATTATCTCTACAGAACTGAAATGTCAGATGTCATCTGTCTTTGTGTATTGAATAGTCATCACAACACTATAGACTCCTGTCTTACAAACAGAAGAAATTATTTTTCACAGTTTTGGAGTCTGAACAGCCCAGTACGATCAGGTTAGGAAGCACCTTTTTGCAGGTCGCAGATTGTCAGCTTCTCCTTGTGTCTCTAAATGGAGTATGAGGCAAACAACTTGCTTAGAACCATTTGACAGTGGTGTCAAGTCCTCCCATGGGAACTTTGCTCCTCTAATCCCTTGCCATCAGGACTACCTCTATACACCATGACATTTGTAGTTAGGGTTTAACACTAGAACTTGAGGGGAACAAAGGTACTCAAAACAAAACTACCTACCATGTCCCCTTAAATTTCATGTCATCCTCAGATGCAAAATATATTAATTCTACCCTCAACATCTTGAGTTGGTTCACCATCAACTGTAAAGTGAGGCTGTACTTTCTTTTCCTGACCACCCAGACCTGAACAATCACACTATAATTAAATAATAATTGAATATAATTAACAATTAAACTATAATAATTGCAACAGTGTTCAGCCAATGGTTCAGGCATTTCCCTAGCTAACTCTTACATCTTAAATTAACCCATTTTTATCAGTCTATGTATTGCCACATGGCCATGGCATTACCTCATTTTCTATATGTCCTGTTTCCTCGGTGGCTGGCTGACATCTGCTTGACTCTGCCTATTCTCTCTATGTATCTCGGTTTGGATTTCCCACCTGACTTTACTCTACTAAGCCATTGGCCAAAATAGCTTTATTAATTAACCAATAAAAGCAACAGATATACAGAAGGACATCACACATCAATTAACTAAAGTATCACATGTCCAGACTTACAAAAATTTCATCTGAATCATATATAGACATGACTCAGGAGAAAACTCACTGTGAAAAAAATTCCTTTCATCTATGAGATTTCTCTTATTTGGGAAGGTTTTCCCCAAAGCCCACCTCTTAAAGACTTGATTCTTATTTTGGTGGTAGTGGAAGTGTGTGTTGTTGGAAATCAGAAGATATAGGCCCTAGCAAGAGATTTTAGGTTAGGTCTTGTGCAGTTTCTTCCCTTCTTAATATCTCACTTTCATGCTCCAGATAGAGGCCAATTGAAGATAGAATAGGACCTTCAAGACCATGAGTGAAAATATAACATTAGTCTTTTTAAATTGATATTTTATTACAATAGTAGAAAGCTACTTTCACAGAGCCTGATAAATCAAACAAATTGTAAATTTCTTATTTAGACTGAATCATTTTTTTTTTGTAGCCCAGGGTGGCTCTGAACTAACAGAGATCTGTCTGCCTCTGTCTCTGGAGTCCTGGGATTAAAGGTACCACCACTACCTGGCCTCTCGTGGTTTAGCTTTGCATTCTGATCTTCAGGCAAACTTTATTTGTTAAAACACAAACAAAATATCACTATAAATTATCTCTCACCTGATAATATGAGAAACTGTGCAAATGCAAACTATATTTTTCACAAAAGTATTATGAGTTTGCAACTTAAATAAGAACCACAATTATCTCTGGGTAATCTTGAAGTATAACATTGCATCTTCAAAGCTAGCTGTCATATAAAAGTTTAATGCAATTTGGTATCAAACTATGCTTCCTCTGAAAATCTGAGAACAAATAGCTTAAAGCTTTAAGTCACAATTGGAGGCTCCAGGTAAAGAAAGGATATGATCCCGATTAGCAGAGAAAGCTCTAGAATTTTCTATTAGGTTTTGTGGAGGAGGAGAACTTTATACCATGTCCCTTTGTTGTCTATAGAGAGCATCAAAGTGTCACCAACACAGTTCTACACAAAGTGTGTCTCTAAATAATTCTGCAGTTGGTGGCGCCTCTGGTGAGAGGAAAGGATGTGTTATTCTCTGTTCTAATTCAATCCTGTAAGTATTGATTGAGCTCCTGAGATGTATTCAACCAAAGCTGACCTAACTTGAAGCCGTAGCAGCCAGATGCCTACATACTCTGCTTCAGATAAAGCAGTAAAGCTTCTGGGTCTTGCATAACTGCCTCCCTGACCCTCCTCTTCCCTGTAGCATGTAAAATTCTGCTCTGTCTCCCAAGCTATAAAATGAATTCTCCCACAGGATACATTTGATGAGCAAATGTCTCAAAGGTGCTCCCAAGTTGGAAAATATGGCCATCTGTACCTTCTCTTAGAGGTTTTTCATGTTTGATAGTATAAAGACCGAGAATACTTTCAATAATGGGATTGTTTTAGCTTTATGTTTTTTAGAATTATTTGAACATAGATCTCTTCCCTTTCTTAATTTCCTTCTACTCATATTATTTGTTTTGTTTTAATATATATTAAATATTATATATATTTATATTTGAATATAATATATATTTATATTATATATCATATATATATATTTGAAGAGAGCTCTTGCTATGTAAACCTGGATTGCCTCAAACTCATGGGACTCCATATGCCTGTACCCCCTAAGTGCTGGGATTAAAGGCATGTGCCACCAACCTGGCCCCTCTTATATTAAAGTGTTGATTTATACTTAGAATTACAGTCTAAATTTTAGGCCGTTCCACTTTGCTTCCTTTTTCCTGTCATGGCATCTGGTAGATTAACTGACACAGGGCATAGAGAAAACTGTTGGGTCTAAAGAAGGGAACGCCTTACCTAGCTCTAGAATCATATTTCCAATAAAATAGAATATCATGAAACAACTTTAAAGTTATTCACACCAAAAAGATATCTGAAGTCCTGCTAACTTGAATCCAGGGACAAGAGAGCTCAGAGATAAATTTTGAGCCCTGGCCATGAAAACAACCGTGGTCGTGGTGGTGACTGGCGGATGATGGCAGCAGGAACAACAAACATATCTGATCCGCTCTGTCTCAGCTCCATGTTTAAACAATAATTACAGATGTACCAGAAAACACAGACAGACAAAACTTTCTGTGGTAAACAGACAAAATTTTCCAACCATCCAGAACAAGGTGGAAGGTGGTGCCTTGTTACTTTCCATGGAAGGAAGAATACTAGGGTCTTGCTGACCCCCCTCCACATCCCAGACAGGGATTGTATAAAACAGAATCAGACTAGGACTCACCAGGAGGACTCTGTGGATGCTTGCTAAATTTCTCAGTATGGCAGTTCATTCTGATAGTCTATGAACTACAGGTAACATCAGAGTCTTGGGACATTTCAAGGTACATGCCTCCTGAAGTGGCTTTTCAGTCCCAGAATCCCAGAGTGAAGGTGCAGCTTTAAAATTTGAGTGGATGATTTGACTATAACTGCTGGCATCCAGAAAATGTTAATCCCACCAGTTGAGAATAAGACCACTACCACAGTTTAAAGCCAAATTTGAAGCAATCTTTAATTAAATACTGGCCAGGTAGATAGTCTCTAGCCCAGTCTATACCTGTGTTTCCAGGAAATGGTCCCAAATCATATTTTTTCAGGGATTTAAGAAGGGAAAAAACATAATTTACCACATTTTTCATGAGGTCCAGTCAAGAACAAGTATATCTGGATGTGCCTCCTGCCTGCAGACCTCCTTCCTACATCTAATCAGGGCCAAGAGTACATCCTGACTTATTTCCTGCTCATGGACCTTCTTACTCATATGTAATCAAGCACATCTGGTGCATTAAACAAACTTTCGGGGGGGGGGAACCTTGTTTAGTGAAGTGAAAACTAATGGTGTGTTATCTTCCATAAACAATAGATTCCAGCATTAAAGGGAACTACCTGTCCTAGGACAAGGGGCTTGCAGATCACAGGCATGTTTGTTTCATGGATCTCTTAGACATAGCTATTAAAACTTAAAATGTAACTTTGGCTCTTACAGGGACCCAAGGAAAGTTTCCTTCCTCTTCCTCACCATTGTCTTTCCTGCTTTATGCCTGAGCTCCATGGAGTATGAAATGAATCAATCTCTGTTCTGTGTTTAGAAAGTGTGCCTCTCCAGATTCCTATTCTGTTTCTTAAGTGTTTGAGTCCTGTGCAAACCAAAAGAGGGACATCTTATTCTGTGTCTGTGAATGTTCTCTGATTGATGGAAGGCTGCTGACACACCATACTGCTCATTGGAGGGGAAAGAGGTCTATTTACAGTTGTGAACATCAATCCATTCTTCCCATATGTAGGCACTTAGGTGGACCTCTTAACAATCATAGATCATATATTTTAGGTTTGTGACTTACTATCTAGCATAATGGCTGACAAGTTTCAGGCAAATGCAAAATAAATGTAAAGATAATAAAGAATAAATGAAATGAAAAAATAAACAGAGAGGATGGAAGGGATAAAGAAAACATATTTGAGACAGGTTTGCCAGGTTGGTCTTTTGGGGAGAGGTGTGTTGGGGTCTATAATTAGATCTGAAAGAATGATTTTCTTTAATATACAAAGTTATCTTGATATTTAATCTATATTTTTGTAAACCTAAAAAATGAAAAGAAATTATGTCCTTGAGTTGAACAAATTTTTCATTCCACTTATGCTTCTGGGAAATTCTGCTCCAGAATCATCTCACCAGTGACTTATAGCATATTGAACTTCTAAAATACGTTTATATTAACAATGCTTCTACAGCCTTAGATGAACATGTAAATACAAGCATGAATCAAGAACTGACTACAATCAAGTATTAACACACAAATGCAAATTTTATGTTAGGAGACATTCATTCATAAACTATTACTGAACATTAATTTGGTATGACAACGTATAGTATATTGGTAACTGAAATGATTAATGAAAAGTTATTAGTTCTTTCCTCCAGGAGCTTTGTGTGTAAAATTAAATATAAGACAGTAATTTCATGGTTCCATGAGTTAGTAAGGAAGAATGGAGAAATACATTGACATCTGAAAAGGAGGGTTTTGCAGAAATATTTCCCTTGTTCACTCTGAAGGAAGGGCTGCACTGCCTACTCTAGAGTTGCATCACCAACTCTAGTTACATTCATCCATCATTGATCTATACAATGTTATGAATGTGGCATCAATTGGATGGTTTCAATTTAACACTAGCGTAGAAGGTGTCCTGGCCATTTTAGATAGAGAAGTGCAGCACTAGGAGAGTTAAGGAATTCATGGCTACAACAACCACACTATACAGAAAAATCATTGTAAAATGCAATTCTTTAATTTATAAATCCCACCATCAATGTCGTTTTTATATTTTTAGCCAGATAACACCAAATATACTCCTGTAAGTCAGACTTGATACGTAGGATAAAAGAAAAGCAGATATGAAAAATACAATACTTGGGGATGAAAACAATGATAAAAGCAAAACATATTAGTTATTTCAAAAATCAATAAGAAATTAAAGTTTAGAAAATGTCTAGGAAACAAGATTAAAACTTTAAAAATAATACAGAAAAAAAGAGAAATAAAAATAGGTTTTGGAAAATGATGAGTCAAACCTAAAACCAACAATAAAAACAAAACAACCAAAACAAATGGAAAATAAGTGATGAAATTTACATTGAAATCTCAAAGCATTTCCTAAACTGTATAGGCATTTGTCTTCAGCTTTGCAGGGGATACCAAATGATGCATCAATTAGATCAACTAACTGCATCTTTTAGAAAAACTAGCAAAATGCAAAGTTCCTAGAAACTTATAGAGAGTAAAAGACAGAGATAAGATATATGTGTTCAAAACTTATTGTAGATATAGCAGCATTAAGGTTCAGAAGCCAAAAAAGCTGTCAAAAATATTAGTGAAAAATTATCAATTCTAATGTGTAATGTTTAACATAAAGAATGTATTAATTGAGGATATATAAGTGAGACACGTGTTAATATTTTTTGCATGCTATTAATGCACATTTAGTGATAAAAAAGCACCACCTAGTAAGTTTAGTGGTTCCAACAATTTTTCACATTTGCAGAAATGGAAATTCACTTCTAACATAAGAATGCCTGGTGACAAATGCAAACCATTCAAACCACAGAATGTTGATACCACTGGTAGTATCATGTGCTTGTCTCCTCACTTAGTTTAAAAATTCAAATAACTGATATAAAGTTATTTACTTCAATTCTATTCTACAAAAAATATTTACAGAAAGGAGAAAAGAAACTTGGGAATAGCATTTAATATGTTGAGTTAATATAGAGTAGTGTTAATACCAATTGTCAGCTAGCACAGATGTAAAATTTGAGGGTAAGATTTTTAACAGGGTTAATTTAGGTTCCTGGTTTTGAAAAATGGGGAAAATCTCAGATCAGAAAATATGGGAAAACAGCAACATTTTTATCCTTGTGCAAAGCTGTTTTTAGTAGTTATAAGTCTGGAAACTAAGAGTTTTCAAAAGACATAGCAACAAAGTTTCTTAAAATATTCAGAAATAAAGGCAATCTTACAATGAGTCCTGAGATTTCTGCCTCATATTATCACAATCCTTTGAGAAACGACACAAATTCTAAACTCTGATAATACCAACTGAACATGAATCAGGGAAAATTTTAATGGCCAGATCAAACTATCCAACCAATCAAACATGGTACCACTCCTAATTAAGGGCCATTTGGAATAAAAAGCTGAACTCTGAGAATTATGAGCTTTCAGAGACAGGTTCACAGATTGTAAGGAACAGCAGAATTTAGGCCTTCACATAACTACCTAAAATTCTGCTTCTGACCCAAATGCCCATAGACAGGCTGTGTCCACCCAGGAGTAACCAGCTGCTTTTCAGAATGCTATTTCTTCAGCTGCTTTTATCTCACCAGGTAGAGTATCATCACAGAGCTCAAGAGAACTAGAAGCTGAAAATATCCCTTTAGAGCATTTACACTGATCAGGACAGATATTTTTAGTATGCAATTGTCTGTCAAATATGAGTCAAATGGCATGTCACCTTAATGATCAGAGAATTTGCAAGTCTCTGAAAAGTGACAGCTGCAAAAGAAAATTTAGGAGGTTCCACCAAGCAAGCAGAACATTGATCAAATATATTGTCAGAAGCCATAATCAAAGCAAAATGTCAGTGGAGACACTTAGAATCCTCTAAGTAATGAAGGACTTTCTGACCAGGCATTAGAGCAATTTCTCTAGGACTCTGGCTAATGCTGATAAAAATTGCCACACTTTTGTTGTTTACTACATTTAAAATATTTGCCCTCATTATAAATTTGTGATTGGATAACATTTTAAAAATAGATAAAGTGATAAACAGATAAAATGTGAATTTCTGCATGTTATGTTTTTTGTAAAAATTTAAATAGAAGTTCCAGGTTTATCTATGCTCATTTGCCATTGTCACCCTGCATTGCTATCTATAATCCTTATCCTGTATCATTCTGGCCATATGTGACATTGATAATGTGACTGGATATCCACAACCTTAAAACAAGATTTTGGCTTCTTGTTTATCCCTAGAGACATGTGGAGAACTTTCCCTGGAGAAACTGTGATATGGGATTCCCCTCTGTAAGCTGTGAATATGTTTTATTATCATTGGTTAATAAAGAAGATCTTTGTCTTATGGCAGGGCAGAGTAGAGCTAGGTTGAACACTAAACTGAGTACAGGGAGAAAGAAGGTGGAGTCAGGCAGAGGCCTTGTAGCTGCCCAAGAAGCAAGAGGTAACAAA
The DNA here is from genome assembly GCA_004026605.1 of Ondatra zibethicus. NCBI lineage: Eukaryota > Metazoa > Chordata > Mammalia > Rodentia > Cricetidae > Ondatra > Ondatra zibethicus. The sequence continues at coordinate 64,837 of PVIU01006933.1, read as the reverse complement.
ACTGAGCCTCATGGTAAAATATAAAATAATAGAAATGGGTTAATTTAAGATATAAGAGCTAACTAGGAATACGCCTAAACCATTGATCAAACAGTGTTGTAATTAATAGAGTTTTAGTGTGATTTTTCAGGTGTGGGCAGTCAGAAAACAAAAGAACAGTCCCTGCTTACAAATCTGCCTGAGGGTGATTTTGTTTGATGAGGATACGGTTGACTAGGTCAAGACTGATAGTGAATAACCTTGGATATAAAGCTCTGTGCTATATTTTGGTTATCCCAAAAGGCAGTAAAATGATGTTAAAAATACAATAGCACAATTGTGGAGGAATGCCTTTGAGCCAAATTTCCTTTTATTCAAATATTCATTGAAATGTTGCTAAATAGTTTTAATTCGGTATTTATCATCTTTATTTCTTAGATCTACATAAAATTGTATAAAATTCCCACAGATTCTGACTAGCTTTCTCCCTCTAAATTTGGTTTACTCTCTTATCATGTAGAGTAGGTATATAAGCAGTTCTATCCAAATTCTGGGTCTGCTTCAAGCCCACTGGACAAGTTTCTCTGCAGAATTTTCACCACAGACTCATTACCCTGTAACTCTGGTGGATCTCCTAGTACTAAACTATATATAGTTTCTGAAGATCCTATTCATAGTTTCCTGCTTACACAAAATGATTGTCTGCACAAACATTTCAAGGATGTATACTTGCTCCTTAAAATAGCCATAAAATCATCATACAGCATTTCCAACAAGTAATGTATTCATATATAGAAAATATGCAATTATTTTCACAAAAATAGGGTGACTGTCCATCCTACCATTTTCCATAATATCTGAAATATCAGGAAATAGATTTATAAAAATGCTTGATTTCCAGAATTGTTATAGAGCACTCTTATCAATATTCAATATGTAAACTGTTGAGATTTCCTAATAGTCAGCAAACCTGGATTAAAAGTTAAAAAATACCTATCATGTGAGCTGCATGGAGATGTTGGGAATTCCCAATGGTTCCTAGGCCTTCAGGGATAGACATCAGGATCTTGCTTCTCCTGAAATCCTGAGGTCTGGGACCAATTCTTGAGTTTTTTCTTCATTATATTTTTCATGTGAGATCTTTCTTTGCATTTTTTAAAATACTTATTTTGCACAAAAAATACATAGAAGAAAATCCCCTCTGAACCCCTAATAACTTGTTCCTGTGTCCACACTGCTATTGCCGACTTAAAAAAGGAATATTCATACTCAATATTTAGAAGACACGTTTAGCTATGGAATCACAAAATCTACCTTACACCCAAGGTTCTATGTTGCAAAGAGGGCCCACTTGTTTGTCCCAGCCACCCAGCTAGCTTAGCCCGGAAATAACCACACAGAAACTGTATTAATTAAATCACTGCTTGGCCCATTAGCTCTAGCTTCTTATTGGCTAACTCTTTCATTTTAATTTAGCCCATTTCTATTAATCTGTATATCACCATGAAGTCGTGGCCTACCAGCAAATTTCCTGCATGTCTGACTCTGGCAGCAGCTCCATGGTGTCTTCCTTACTCTGCCCTTCTTCCTCCCAGCATTCAGTCTAATCCTCCCCGCCTACCTAAGTTCTGCCCTATCAACAGGCCAAGGCAGTTTCTTTATTCATTAATGGTAATCACAGCACACAGAGGGGACTCCCACATCAGTTTTATATATAGCAAGTGTCCCTGATCACTGCACCTCTGTCCTTAAACAACCCAGAGCTCCCAAGTTTACTTTTACCTGTGCTTCAGATTTTTCTTAGACTCCATCTCTGATCCTCTTTTCTCTCCATTTTTGACTCCATGAGGATCGTGATTTGCATTCCTCATAGTATTCTCCCTCTATATCTACAACTTCTGCAGCCAGAGGAAAGAAAACTCTGTGTTACTCCCTTTGGCTCATCTTCCTGTTTTACAGATCCCTGACACCTCTGCTGCATCAGCCAGAGGTCTTTTTTGACTGACACTTGGCACTCTCTCAATACACCCAACTACACCTTGGGAGTTTCTCCCTTTGACCTGTCACAATGACACAGTCAACTCTTTTTCTTATATTTAGAAAACTGGGGTTTTTAAGATATACTTGAAAATGGAAGTTAGATATGAGAAACTCTAAGAATCTAAAGATTTTGACAATGATTTGAGAAAATAAATGAAAGAAGAAAGGTGAACTTTATATTTTGAAAGAATAAACATAGCTATTAAAGCAATGAGGGAAAATACTTCACTTATGATGTCTACTTATTTAATAACTGTAACTCTTCAATAGGTTCCCAACAATGCAAAGTCATTAATTTTCTAAGGATGCATTTATTGCAGTTGTTTATCTTAAGTATTATGTATATTTGCCATCATTTCATGTTTTGTTTTTATTCTTTTGACCTCTTAAACAGCAAGACCATGTTTACATATTCAGCAGGATAACTGATATCTACTGTGTAAGTCAACAAGTCAACTAGATTCTTCACTCCATAACAGCTAGAATATCCTACAATGTACTACTTGCCACTACAGCAAGAACTTACTGAGGTTTTAGGCTATAAACTTTTTAATCTCCTTTTTCTTTTTTATTAAAAAAATACTTTTCATTTTACATACCAACCCTAGCTCCCCTTCCTTCTCCTTCTCCTACCCCTTACCTCCCATCTTCCCATCCCCCATTCTCTCCTCAGAGGGGGTAAGGCCTTCCTTGGGGATCAACAAAGTCTGGCATACCAAATTGAGGCAGGATCAAGCCTTTCCCCCATATTGAGTCTGAACGTGGTATCCCACCATAGGGAATGGACTCCAAAATGCCAGTTCATGTACCTGGAATAGGTCTTGGAGTCACTGCCAGGGGCCCCCTCAACAGATAAAGGCAAGATAATTGTTGCCCACATTCAGAGGGTCTAGTTTGATCCCATGCAGGTTCTCCAGCTGTCAGTCCATAGTCCATAGTCTGTGAGTTCCCACTGACTTGAGTCAGCTGTGTCTGTGGTTTTTCCCATCATGTTCTTGACCCCCCTTGTTCATATGATGTCTCCTTTCTCTCTTCAACTGAACTCCAGGAGTTCAGCCCAGATCTCTGCAGCTGCTTCCATCAGTTACTGGATGTAGGTTCTATGATGACAGTTAGAGTAGCCATTAATCTGATTAAAGCAAGGAGCTGCCTTGCAGAGCAGGAACAGACTTGCCACATATGCATGTGATTCTGTTCTTGGACCATATTCCAAGAACATTCCATATTCCAAGAAGGCCCTTTTAGATGTTCTTTCCACTAATGCTAGGAATCTTAGCTGCAGTCATCCTTGTGGATGTCCTCAAGAATCCAGAAGGATTTTTAAATCTTATCCAAACTTCATAGGAACCATTGACTCAATAAGTAATCATCTGCAGGGAATGTTTCCAATCTATTTGTCTCATTCACACTCTTGACATTTATTTAAAAGTAGTGCTTACATCACTTTGAATTGCTGTAATAAAATACTGTAGGAGTTAGCACACTTGTGTCTTTTGGTAAGAATACTAATTTTACATATGATCGTCTTTGTCATTGCAGTGGGACCTGGAAGAATGGGCCTAATAAATGAGGTAGAATAAAGTCTCATGTAAATAACCAATGTTATTTAGAGCATCAGACAATTTATACACTGGGGGTTAAAAGGATTCACATGAGCAAAGTGTACAATTACAAGGGCAAACCACATGTGGTGGGGAAGCTGCATGAAGCAGCAAAACATGTATTTTTTCATGGAAGCATATGAACAAATAACAATCAATAGTTGTAAAGAATAATATGAAGTAAACTCAGTCCTATCTGGTACACTTGGAAAGAGCATGAAAGCATAATCCAAGAACAATTTAATGTTTTTGAAGAAACTGAAGTCATAAGATTCTTGTTTTGTTTTTTGTTGGGGAGGAGCATTTCCTCACAAGCTATCAGAAATCTCCACATGTTGTGGGATAATTGTACACTGTGTGAAGATTATTGCTGTGATTGGTGTAATGAAAAAACTAAACTGTCAATAGTTAGGCAGGAGCCACAGTGGGACTTACAGGCAGAGAGGGAACTCTGGGAAGAAGGTGGAAGAAGCAGCATGAGCAGTATGGAGATGAGGCAATGAGTCTTATGACAGAACAGACTCATTTAGGTTATAGGAACTAGTGGAACAAGCCTAAGCATGGTTGAGCTTTCATAATTAACAATAAGTCTACATGTCATTATTTGGGTGCTGGCTTTCAGAGCAGGAAAAGACTTGCCACATCTGCACGTGATTCTGTTCTTGGACCATATTCCAAAAGGTCTCACCCTTTTGTTTCTGAATACCTCTTCTCAAAACTCCAACATATTTGGAGTTAGAATTTTAATCTGTGAATTTTGGGGGACACTGGCATACAGTCCATATTGAGTAGAAGTTTTAATGCCATTTGAATGTGAACATCTTGGAAGAAAATTGAAGAGATGGTAAAATTTCTGTGCTAAGAATTGAGCTAGGAAAGGATAAAAGGAAGGTCATGGGCAGAGGGAGAGTGTGCCTTTCTTATATCTTGCCATAGGAAACTTAGTCTCTATAGCCTCTCTGGTTACTGACTCCTCTTATCACTTATTTCCCCTTCAACTAAAGCAAGTTCCCTCATTCCTCCTTGGTCCATCTATAGATTATGTAGTGTGTTCCTCATACTGTTAATGCAATATCAAAAAGAAGCTTAAGACACCCAGTTTTGTTGGGAATATCATTTTCAGGTGTGTTACTTTTGTTTAGGCTACATTTGATTAACTCTGAAGCTGTAAGTCTTTGCCTGTCTAAAACACCTGTTGGTCTAGCAAAGAGATGAATACCAATAGTGAAGCAGGAACAAGGATATTTGGGGCTAGCAGTCAGAGAGGATAATTAGAAGGAGAAATCTGAGAGGAGGGAGAATGAGGAACAATGAGAGACCAAGGAGACGAGGACATCAGGGCCAGCCACCCAGTCAACCACAGGGTAAGAAGGAAAGTAAGATATATAGAAGTGAGAAAGATAAAAGCCCAGAGGGTAAAGGTAGACAAGATAATTTAAGACAAGAAAATCTGACAAGAAACAAGTCAAACAAACTAAGGTCAGGCATTTATAATTAAGAATAAACCTCCATGTGTGAGATTTGTTTGGGAGCTGGGTGGTGGGCCCCTCAAAAAGCCAAAAAAATAAGACATCACACTACATAGTTTATTTGAAGGAAAATAAGAATATGGATAAGGATTTGGGTGCATCTCTGTTCATAGTCTAGGTATGATTGTTGAATTTATAACAGAGTCTGATTCAGCATGTTAACTGTTAAAAATTGGGGATATTTCTAGAAGCATGATAATAATATGGTTCTTCAATAGCCAACTTAGGATAGAATAAGCATCAGCATAAGCAGAAAATCTTTGTGTGGGGAGGAAACAAGGTAAATGCAACTGAAAGAAAAAAATGTCCAATATGAATTCAAAATTTTCCTCTTAGAATAAGGAATAAGATATTACTCTAGGAAACCTAGTAACAGGGTCACAGTTGGCATCTCTAGAAAAACCAAGATGTCTGTGTTTTGTATTTCAAACAGCAACTCATGAAAAACCAGAATATATATGAAAAAATTGTAGTTTCTTACAAAACAATGTGAAATTTTATTGTTTATTATGTTTTTTCAAATAAGAATTGTCACAATATAATGTCATCTTGTGTAACTATAGTACCAGAATCTTCAGAGAGAGATGAATGGATGGTGCTCACTGTTGTTGAAAATGATTATGCTTTCTGAAATGATGACATACCCATGGTATTTGCAAAGTGCCAATGACAGATTTTAAATGGACTGTGCTATGGTTGCAGCAGCACTGGACACTTTGTTCATTGGGAAATTTGAAACAGAGCCATTTACATGGAGGTTTCCCTGATTGCAAAGTTTATTCTTAAGAAACAGGTATGTTGTCCTGATTGGTATTTGTGTGAGAGGTTTCCAGTCTCTTCCTGTAAGATTATCAGTAATACGTTTTTTAATGCCATGTTACATAGTTTTTGTATAAGTAAGACTTTGGTACCATTGGTGAGAATAATACCTGGTAAGTTCTTCTGGACAATATTTTAGAAATATCTATTAGAAAGCCAAACACAAACCATACTAATGTCCTTTGGGAAAGTATTCCACAGATAGGTTTGCATGTATGCAGAATATAAAAAATAAAGAATTATCTGTGATGGTAATTTGTTGGGAAAATATAACATCAATTGATTATAATCCATATAGCTTTGGAATAACTTGTCTTCTTGATAAATATGAGGTAACTTCTGTAAGTGTTGATGTTATAAACCATCTCTGAATTAAGTGACTGAATGATAAAAGCAAGATGAAGCATAATGCATGATGTCAAATGTATAAAAAGAGCGTGCTGATAGTTTGTGCACAGAGAACAATTTCTGATGCTAAATGGAGAGCTAGCGACACTGGTTGGCACTGGGAGGTGAACTGAGTTTCTAGAAAAGTAAAAGGTTCACAATTGTTCTATTAGAACTTTCTTTGCCTAATTCTGTTTTGTGTCTCAAGAAAAAATTCATCACCCAAAGGTTTTAATTGATGTGGAACTGTACTGAAGGATATCACTGAAAAGCTTATAATCCTGTTTTCCCAATCTCAGAAGAACCAGTCCTTAAGGAATGTTCAACTAAGAAAAATCTACTTTACCAGTGGAAGTTTGAAAATTAAGTAAACTTGATAAAAACAAAAGAATGCTAGTATTACTGCTCTTCTTTATACTGGTTTGAAAACATAAACTCCAAAGAAACCACTGTAGTCATATGCGTACACACACAAATCCATACAGATACACAGGCAAACATATACACAATCTTTAATCAACTGCATTAATCAGCTCTATTAATAAACTGTACATTTATTGGTCTGTACCCTTTAAACTTAGCAAAATTTTCAATACTTTTAAAAATGAAATTACCAATGAAACCTTCATTCACCATTGTCTGACATTCACTGATGTAAAAATAATTGGTGTTGTAAATAATTCAAATCTATTATTTTCATGAATGAATTCAAGATCTATGCCGAATTGTGTAGTTGTTTATGAATTGGGCTGTTTTAGTCTAGGAACTTCTAGACTGGCATGCACATAAACGTACAAGCCACATTGCCATATTGTTCCCAGGGCAATCTCTTATCCATTCTTCCATAATACAGAAAACAGCTGTGAATCTAGGCCATTTTGTTCATTACTGTATCACAATACTAAACATGTACTATGGGATGATGATAATTAATCTTGGTTTTGAAGAATTTGAAAGAATCTCCTGGGGTTTGAGACAGAAAGGGATTTTAACTCTAAATCCATGGTGGGCTGATGGGTATCAGAAAGACTAGCAATGAAGTAACCATATTGTTGAAAACGTCAGATTATGGAAGCATGAACTAGAACAGGGAGAAGCAAACATATTTAAAATGTCAGATATCAAACACTTTAGGTTTTGCAACTATTCAACTCTGATTCTAAATAAACAAGGATATGGCTGTACTCTAATAAAACTTTATTAACAAACACAACTACCATGCAGCATGCAGGCAGCCTTTGTCAATCCCTGATATAAAATCCCAGCAATGTAATCAGAGATGTATACAATTATCAAGTAACAGGAGTAACTACAAACTGGAGAAAGGTTTAACAAACAACCCCAGAGCTCATTTTTATGTCCTTTCTGAAAGCATGGGAACACATTTGGAGATCACTTTATTCCTCTTTCATCATGAAGCCAAGGGTATCAGAGAAGATAACTTCTTTGGTTTTTGAATATTTATTTTTGTTCTTTGATAATTTCATACATGTAAAGATAACTTCTTCATTTTTATCCCTAGTACCCTATCTCAGCTGTATGTAACCAATAATTTAATTAGTGATGCTTGCATGAACATGGACAGGTGGGGGTGCTATCTACTAGAGTATGGCCAAATTACTAGTGGCTATATCACTGAAGAAAATCATTCTGTCCAAACCCAACAACTATTAACTACTAATACTTCCCCAGGGAAGGATGGATTCTCATGGTCCCCTCCTACGTCCATAATGAATTGTAGATGGTCCCAATGTTATAGAATATTTCTTGTCAAAGATATGTTATAATTGTTTATGCTGCAGAATAATACTTTAACTGTGTAAAGGCGTGTTGTATTTATTTATGCTACATTTGCTTAATGATGTAAAGATTTGTGTTTAATTATGTAAAGATGTGTTGGAGGAGGAGGAGGAGAATAAGGGAGACATCTGTGACCAGAAGCCAGGCAACCACAACCAGCCAGACATAGAGACAGTAAGATATACAGATTTAAGTTAAAAAGAACTAGTCAATCTGAACATTCATAACCAATAATAAGTCATAGAGACATAGAGACAGCAGGGAAGTAAGATACACAGAAACAAAGAAGATAAGAAACCTAAGGAAAACATAGTTTGACTAGTTACTAACCTACATGTCTTATTTATATATTACATTTTTAAATGAGCTGTATAAGCACAATACTCCAAAGAAGAGTAAAAATAACTACATTTGTAAAACTATACCAAAGTTTATACCAATGTAAAATATTTGAGGTTAATAGTTGTCCTTTTATCCTGTATTCCTCTATCCCCCTTAAAGAAAACAAACATTTATAACCCACCAAATGACCGAAAACCATCATTTTGCCTCTTGAGAACATGGCTGTTGTGTTCTCTAGACTTCTTCCTGTTGTCTGGGAATGACAACATCTTTAGGGAATCTGAAAAAATGAGATAATGGTTAGGTCCTTGGAAAACTAGCCAAAACATTTGTTGTCCACTCTCCAAAAAAGGGAAAGCATACCCATCTTTTCTTTCTTAAGTGTATTCACATTTTTAAACACACTGTAACCTGTTTAGAGGTTTTTACCATCTTGATTTGCTAAGTGCCTGCAGTTGCATTCTTTGATACATGAGTCATACTTTAAACTGCTAAGTGACTTTGCACTGGTGGCACTGACTAATGGCTCCACCCCACTCAGGCCCATGAAAAATGAGATCCACATCCCAAAGACCTGTCTGAAAAGCTGCATTTTTAATCCAGGAATTTCATTCAACAGTTCCAGCTCTGGGGTGCTGGTGGTCACACTATAGTAGGCATAACTACCCAGCAGACTATTTCTACTTAAGTACTACTACAGCAGAACCTCTTAAAGGAGCCATATCCATTCTCCTCTCTCTCTCTCTTCTCTCTCTCTCTCTCTTTCTCTCTCTCTCCTCATTCTTCTCAGCTTCCTCAGGCCCTATGTGGAAATATGGGACTCATGTTGGACACCAAAATACCAGGCTTTTCTCTTTGGGCCACCAAAGAGAAATCTTCCCAGTTTATGACACAGAGACTTCAAGTTTGATAGCTAATCATGTAGGAATGTTTTAAAGGTTAAACAGATATATTTCAGCTAGACAACTACAAATACTTTAAAGGCCTATAGAATATGGCATTTAAAGTGTTTTGTTAGCATAAGTCTTTTTATTACAGTAAGACATGTCTGTTACTGGCAGTACCAATTTATATCAGAAAAGATGATGGGCATCAAAGAAAATACAATGGAGTTTGCTTTCATTGTGTCACAAATAGTCATTTGGGTAAGAAATTGTCCTTGCCTTGGCTGCTGACAGTATGTTATACAAACTGAATATGCACGGCATACAGGAAAGCAAGTGCCAAACTTTGACAAAACAAGGTGGGACAATCCTTCAAAATTCCTATATAATAGAAAAGTCTGCCAGATATTTTATGCCTGTATGTCAAGGATGGATGCTGCAATGTTGCAGAGGAAACCTTGGCTGACTGTCCAGTCAGCCAGATGTCTTTAATTTCTAAAGTTTTGGAAGTGGCTTGCACTGTACTTTCTGTTTACTCAGGCAACATTATATCCTTCTTGTGTCTTTGATGAAGTGCAAGACTAGGTAGTTAGAGTTTTCCTTTGTTATAATAAAAGGTAAATTAGGTACAGAGTTTTGGAAGCAGCAAGATAGAATAGATAATTGAGTGATTTCTCCAAATTTTCCAAATGCAAATAGACTGGATATTGATGTAGGAGGTTCTTCTGTCTATGTGTTGCTTTCATTTGTTGAATAAAGAAACTGCCTTGGTCTTTTGATAGGGCAGCACTAGGTAGGCAGAGTAGACAGAACTGAATGCTGGGAAGCAGGGCCGCCATGGAGCTGCCAGGTCAGACATGCTGAATCTTTCCTGGTAGGCCACTGCCATGTGGTAATATACAGATTAACAGAAATGGGTTGAATCAAGATGCGACAGTTAGCCAATAAGAGGCTAGAACTAATGGGCCAGGTAGTGTTTAAATGAATACAGTTTCTGTGTGATTATTTTGGGTGTAAGCTAGCCGGGCAGGACAGAACAAAGGGCCCGTGCTCCCTGTTACAGATTGGCGCCCAAAATGATCAACTAAATCCACTTAAAAACCTGAGAGGGCTTAAAAAGGAGAGAGAGAGAGTTTAACACAGCTTTTTGCTGTTTGCTGGTGGTGTTCCGCAGAATTTCCTGACTCAGCAGCCATTAAAAAAAAAGAAAGCCCCACAGTTTTAAAATGCAGCTTTCTGGGCTGTGCCACCAGTGTGAACTCTGGCTATGAAGCATTTCAATGGCTTTTGTGGGACCAGATGTTTGTGTGCCCTCTAGGGATCGGGAAGAAAGTACTCTGAGACCATGCCAATGGTCCAGCACTCCCTGCCTGGGCAGGCAACAGAATCAGGTCTACTAGGCATGCACAATTGGGAGAGCATGGTGGATTCCTGCCTCCATACACAGAGATGTTTCCAGGCTGCACAGTGCTCTGTGTGGAAGATTTGGCTGTAACTCAGATAAAAAGTGTTTATGTATTGCACACTCATTCTCCAGGTTGGAGTGCTGAGCTCGGCTCCTGCCTGGCAGGCCCAGAGCTAACACTGGTAGTGCTTCCACCATTTTGAAATTGGAGAAAAGAAGAGCCAACATCCAGAGCAGCTGCAACCAAGCTGCTTAACATTTTAAAAGCTCTTCTAGACAGTAAAGAATTACAGAGTCACAATAGGAAAGATTCAGACATAAAAGACCTCTAAATGGGTCACAATGTTGGATAAAGGTACAGAGGCTTGTGAGAGAGAAAAGAAGGAGTATAGAGAGTCGTAAAATAAAGCTAATGCTTTAGAAAAAGGGTAAAGTCTTTAAAGAGACAGGCAGTAAAAATATTGATAGGTTAAAAAGAGTAAAGAAAAATAAGCCACGTAAAAATGGAAAATTCACAGAGAGTCTGGATTATATATTTTATTGTGTTTTCTTTGAATTTTTTGACTGTAAAGGAGCTAAGTACAGAGAGACATTTCATTGTATGGACTAAGCTAAACCCGCATGTATATTATAAAGGTATAATGACTTCAGAATTTGGGTCTAAGGATATGAGGCTTTGGAAAAGAGGTTCTTCTTTTGTTTTCACAGACGATGAGAACCTGTGGATTGCCTCCAGGCAAATATGGTTTGATAGACCATGCCCTCCTGAAAGGTTGCTGTGAACACCCTCAAAAACTTTCTTTGCTCAACTGCTGACTGAGATGAACCTAGCACACAGGATACACCATGAAAGACCAGACTACCAGCGCCCCCAAACAGCCTGAAGCAGTTTGGAGAGAAAAACTATGCCCATATTCCCAAATATTGTTTTTAAATGTTCTTTTACATTTAAAGGGGGATATGATATACATATGAATAATTTGCATTAGTATGGATTTGGCTTTATTGATATAAATTTAAGGTCAATCTTGTTATATGTATATTTCTGCTCTTGATTAAGGTATTGTGATTGTGTAGTTCATTTAAAAATGTAATGTATAATTAGGAAATATAGGTTGTTAATGGATAATCATCGATAATAGTCAAGCTTGTAGTCATGTTAGATTTTCTAGATATTAGAGATATATTTCAGTTAGATAGGCATTCTTCATATCTTTAAAAGACTACTGAATATGGCATTTAAAATGTTTTAATAACTTAGGGTTTTTCATGACAATGAGACACGTCTACTCCTGGCAGCACCAGCTACTTCAAGAGGAAGATGGGCATTGAAGAGGCTCCTTATGGAGTTTGATAGCCATTTGGGCAAGAAACTGCTCTTGCCTGGAAAATGGACATGCAATGCCCACAGAGAGATGACTGCTGAACTTGCCAAAAGGTGAGATGATCCTTCAGGGTTCCTGCTTCATGAAAGAGTCTATGAGTCATTCTGCAGAACACAGAAAAAAGTGACTGAACTATCTTTAAAATTTCCTGCTTCATGAAAATGTCTGCTGGATACTATGGGCCTGTAGGCTGAAGATGGATGCCCAATGGTACAGAAAAACTTTGGGTGACTGTCCAGGAAGCAAGATGTCTCTGTCATTTCTAGAGTTTTGGAAGTTGCCTATAATGCACTTCCTGTTTACTTAAGTAATATTATCTCCTTCTTGAGTCTTTGATGGAGTTGAAGAATTTATAGGTTAGTTTTCCTTAGTTATGATAAAAGATAATGTAGATATAAATATTGTAACTATAATTCTTGCTTGATAACTGTTTTTGTTATATGTAATTTTACTATGTTAAAGTTAAAGCCTTCCTTTTTGTTTAAACAGAAAAGGGGAAATGGTGTAGGAGTTCCTTCTGTCTATGTTTTGCTTTCATTGCTTAATGAATAAAGAAACTGTCTTGGTCTTTTGATAGGGCAGAACATAGGTAGGCGGCGTAGACAGAACTGAATGCTGGGAAGCAGGGCAGCCATGGAGCTGCCAGGTCAGACATGCTGAATCTTTCCTGGTAGGCCACTGCTATGTGGTAATATACAGATTAACAGAAATGGGTTGAATCAAGATGTGACAGTTAGCCAATAAGAGGCTAGAACTAATGGGCCAGGTAGTGTTTAAATGAATACAGCTTCTGTGTGATTATTTTGGGTGTAAGCTAGCTGGGCAGGACAGAACAAAGGGCCCAAGCTCCCTGTTACAGGATATTGTAAATGTGTTTTGTACTTGATAATTGTGCTTGTTGTACATCATTTTACTATTTTAAAATGAAAACAATTCATTTTTAGCCATAAAAGGGAAATGAATTGATGTAGAAAATTATTTTAACTTCTCAAATATGTGTTACATTTTTTTTTATCCTGGGGAATATTACTTTTACTGTGTAAAGGTATGTTACATTTGCTTGTGCTACATTTGTTTAATGATGTAAGGTTGTGTGTTTGATTATTTAAAGATGTGCCACTTCTGTTTTGCCTTGCCTGCCTAAGGTACCTTATTGGTCCAATAAAGAGCTGAATGTCCAATAGCTAGGCAGAGAAAGGATATACAGGACTATCAGGTAGAAAGAATAAGTAGGAGGAGAAATCTGAGCAAGAAGCCAGACAGGCACCACCAGCCAACCAGACATGAGAAACAGTGAAAGTAAGATATACAGAAGGAAAGAAAAGTTAAAAGGTCTGAGGCAAAATATTGATAAAGAGAAATAGGTATTTTAAATTAAAATAGCTAGCCAGAAACATGCCTAAGTTTGGCATAACATTCAAAAGTAATAAAAAGTCTCTGTGTCATAAATTGGGATCTGGTTGGTGACCCAAACGAATAAAACATCCCAATCTTATGCAGGCCTTGTGCAGATCGCCATAGATGCTGTAAGTTTGTGAGTGTAACACTCATGTCATCTTCCCAAAGCAACATTTCACAGGAATACTCCCACCCTATGGCTCCTACTTCTTTTTTGCCCTTCTTTTCTCTTGAAATGGTAACCAAATTTAATTTAAATGTCAAGGGTGATAATGTGAAGTCAACATCCATGAAGAAATGTTTCAGATGAAAAATAGTTTTCAATATCTGAAGCTCAGAGGAGAACAAATAAACCATAACCATAGAGCTTGCTCTTGAATGCAACTTCAGAGCTCTTACTGGTTAGCTTTATTTACATCCCAACCAACTCTTTCATATGGCTTCTTCATTCTGCATGTTTTTAGATGACTCATAATTTCCCTCATTTTTTTTAAAATCAGGAATGTCAATGTCATAGGCTGAACTGCTGAAGTAGTGTTCAGACCCACAGTTCACAATTTAATTCACTAGGCAGATTTCTAGCTTTGAGCAAAAGAAAGAGGCAATCTATAAGTTGAAAAGTATGTCAAAAGATGAGTTGCATTTAAAGTTGTTTTATAAAGGAAGGGTAGGCTCGGATGAGCATTCAAAATTTTAAATTATGAGCTGTCCTTTTCTGTTACATAAAATTCTTTAGATATTTTTCTTGCTACAAAGCTTCATTTAACAACAGGAATCTTGGCAGCAGGTGGACTTTCAGGAAAATATAAATCAACAATACAAGCCTCAAACTATTTTACAGTTAATAACCTGTGTCATATCCATGTTTCAGAAACAACACATTTTCCTCTTTGAAGACATGTGAAGGGTTGAAGTAATTTGAGGAGCTCGATCAAACAACTTCTCTTTTTGAATGATACAGCGACAGTTGCTAAGCACATAGAACTGAGCTTATTAAAATGAAGGAAGAAAGCTTGCCAATAAACACATCAGATTTCGTAAATTGGCTTGGGAAGAAAGGAATAGTACGCCCAAATCAAGCTTCTTGTCATCAGCTTTCTAGCTTTGCAAACACACAAGTCATTCCATCATATAATTCATGTGAACACTGAGTTGTAAGAAATTCTGGAACTTTAATGACACCAATAGATAAGGAGAGGAAGTCAGAGCTGCAACAGCATACTGGGGCATTGATCTGTATTCTTTTCGGACAGTCATCTAAGCAATGTGGTCAAAGGTAGAACAAGTACTAGGCTTTGAGAGAACTCAGCTAGACATACAAGAGACTAGATCTGGCTCTCAGAGACAGAGTCTGTCAAAGTTCAGATCAGATATTATCCAAGGTACAGAGAGGAACACAGGTGGATCTGATAGAAGACCTGGTGAATTAATGAAATTTAAGGTAAACAACATCACAAAAGCAGGCTACAGTGGCTGTATTACATCATTCCTTAGTTCTTAGTATCCTCTACAGACTCACCAGGTACTGATGCAAATTTATAGCACTGAACATTGATCTATATCCTAGTATTCAAGCTGATACCATAGTAAATTCTGTCATGGCTGTAGGCTTTGAATGAGCTGCACTGAAGCAAAGGTGAACACAGTTTCTCTTCATTATCAGGGACATTTTCAGTGTTTCTATAAATTAGCATGATGGTATTGACTAACAAGTGTTAGTTCTACTTGGATTTGCATTTTGGTCATTTTAAAATTTATTTTATGCTCACAGATCCACAGACCATTGATCATTATGTTCACTTTTTTATCTTAGGGAAGTGAAAAGAATATTAAGTGATTCACCCAAGGCTAAAAGGCCAGGCTATAGAACATGAACATTTTAACTAGAAACTAATGTTGTTCTAACTCAAATATTACTTATATTTTGCAGAGTTAAATCATCATATGATGAACCACTACAACAAGACAAATATCAAAATGCCAAAGGCAACAGCTATTCTTAGAGGAGTCAGAATATGTTCTTTGATGTTAAATACAGGATTTTAACCTCCAACATTGTAAAAAATAATTTCCCAGACAAGAAGAGATATGATCATGTTGGCTGACTATATATAAGGTGTCAAGGATACTTAACCAAGGCAGGGAATGCAACCCTGAAGTCAGGAGTGCTTAAACTCTTTATCCAAGGAGGATAATGATGGGATGAGAAATGTCCAGTGAGGCTTCTGGGAGAAAAGTAGCAAGCAAAGGTAGATTGATGGAGCTTGACCCGCAGAGAAAGCTAAGAACCTCAAAGAAAAGATGTGATTTTTCCCTTTTATAAAACTCTAATTATTTTTAAAATTTATAGTTTTATAATTATATCTAAGGTCAGTTATTTTACATTTTGTAGCATCAAATAGCATTTAAAGTATTGTATATTTTTGAAAGACTGTATAGAATTGCTTAGTATGAAAAAGGAGTTAAGGGTATTTTAAGCATAAGAATAGCATTATTAAATGTATCCTACTAAAGGGTACGAATTACTAGGATGTAGTGCTTGCTTTTAACAGAACTTGAATAGTATACATGTGTGAACGTGAGCTTGAGGGGGGATTTGAAGGATGGGCATTAACCATTTTCACACTGGCATTCTTTGTGGTGTGTTACATGCCTTGAACATGATGCACAGGTATTTTGACTCAAGAAATGCAATTCTTTAGTTCATCTTTTGGGAGAAGTATTATCATAACACTGTGATTTTGGGGAACACCAGAGGAAGAATAAGGATATGGCAAAGATACCGGCAAACTAAGAGTGCATGGAAGAGAATAATAAAATAATATTTCAGTTACAGGATAAATTTAAATGTTCATTGTATTTTATGATGACTTGTTAACTCATTCTTAACTACATTGCAAAGCAAATATATGTTAGTATCATACCACATAGCACAATATTAAGTGCTTCTTACTGCAAGTACCTGATTTTAGAGAAGTAATTGAATATATTATTAATTCACTTCTAACTGTGAATGAGATCTTGAAAATGATTCCACTAAAGACTTAGCTTTCTAATGTTTAAAATTAAAATGACTCGACTCCTTTTCATCTGTCAGGTCCTAGATTCCCCAATTCAGCCTCCTTCAGGGCTGAGGGGTCTGGGGAGCCAGTGGTGAGTGTTCCTGCCAATGGGGCTTCTTTGTACCTTCCCACCCTGCCTCCCAAGCTTGCCTTTTTGTCTGTGAATTCCTTGGAGCCAGCAAGAGGCCCTGCCCCCATGCTGAGTGGATCCTGAGAGGTGACTGAGTGGCTGGCCACACAGCCAGAAGGTCTCAGGGGAACTGAGTGCAGGCCCCCTCCAATTCTCTAAGCATTTCTGGTCATCCAGCAGGGTGTGTTCCTGGATGCTGGCTTTCTTTAACCCATTCCACACTGCCCCTCAAGCCCGCCTTTTCATCTGCTGGGTCCTTGAATCCTCCAGCCTGCTTCAGGGTGGAGGGGATCTGAGAGCCTGCTCCAGTGCTAAGGGGACCTAAGAGAGGGCAGACCAAGATAAACTCCCAAGTACACAGACAGCCACAGCAAAGATAGGAACAAAACACCAAGACTCTCCTGGCCTCATTTGAAGGAAGAGATGGGCAGGCACCAATGCAAGAATTCCTCCAACAACCTGAAAAACAACATGATAATACCCTTGCAACCACAGGCTGGAAATAAAGACTTTCTGTTTGACTTTAAGAGTGTTCATGTGGTGGTCTCTAGTGAACTTACCTCACAACACTATTGCTGTGAAGAGACAGCATGACAAAGGCAACTTATACAAGAAAGTGTTTAATTGAGGGTTTCAGAGATTTAGTTCATTATTGCCATGCTAGGGAACATGGCGGTAGGCAGGCAGGCATGGCACTGAAGGGCTAGCTGAAAACTTATATCTGATCAACAAGTTACATGCAGAAAAGGGAGTAGACTGGGCCTGGTGTGAGTTTTTGAAATCTAAAAGTCACCCGAGCCCAGTAACTCTCCTCCTCCAACAAGACTACATCTCCTTATCCTTCCTAAATAGTTTTTCAACTGGGAACCAAATGTTCAAGTATATTACTCAATGGGGGCCATTCTCAGTCAAACAAACACACTGCTTAGACAGGAGCTGAACAATGATAATAATAGGCATGATGATAGGGTGAGAGAAAGCTCAGGAAACCTCAATCCTATACAAAAAACTAAAAGCAACTAAGACATGCAAAAGGGGGGGGGATAATTTTGCCCCAGGGAAGAGCTTTCTAACTGATTATCCAATACAAAATGATTAGTCATACAAATATGCATACAAATATATAGACTGAGAAGGTTGTACTTACATATTTAGGGATATAAATGCCTGTACTTAGACATTTATGTATATGATATCAATTAATAAAAAAAGAGATAATAAACTTGAAAAAAGACAAAGAGATATATAGAAGTTTTGGGAAGGAGAACAAGCACAGAAAAAATATGTAATTTAATTATATTCTCAAAAAATACAAGAAATAATTTACAACGATATTTGTAGATATGGCTCTGAGGCCTTTGGCAATTTGTCCAAGGTCACCTAGTTAATGAATGACTTTTCTGTGGCTGCTGTAATGAATTGTTACAAATATTCTTTTGTTATGGGGGGTGAGGCAGGGTTTCTCTGTAGCTTTGGAACCTGTCTTGGAACTTGTTCTGTAAATCAGGCTGGCCTTGAACTCACAGAGATTCTCCTGCCTCTGCCTTCCAAGTGCTGATTAAAGACATGCACCACCATGGTCTGGTAAATTGTTACAAGCTTAATAGCTTGAAACAACATTAGTTTTCTTGTAATTCTGGAGATAAGCAGGCCAAAATGAAATCTCCTTGGATCAAAACTCAAAGAGTTAGCAGAACTCTACTTCTTGGAACTCCAGAAGGGGAATCCATTTTATTTCTTTTTCCTCCTTCCAGAGCAGGAGCTATCAACCTTCCTAATGTTGTGGTTACCCCCAACCATGGTGGTAATGGCTCACACCTTTAATCTCAGCACTCAGGAGGCAGAGGCTGGCAGATCTCTGTGTGTTCAAAGCCACCTTGGTCTACAAAGTGAGTTCCAGGGCAACCAGAGCTGTTAAACAGAGAAACCCTGTTTCATAAAAAAAAAGAAGAAGAAAAAAGAAAGAAAGAAACTATTTTCATTGCACTCTGAAACTATAATTTTGCTATTGTTATGAACTGTAATGTAAATATGTGTGTTTTCTCATGGTTTTAGGTAAACCCCGTGAAAGCGTTATTTGACCACCCTAAGGATCATGGCCTACAAGTTGAGTGATGTGGGATTTCCCTCTGTATGCTTTGATTACCAATGATTAATAGAGAAACTGTTTTGAACCTATAGCAAGGCGGAACTTTGGTAGGTGGAACTTTGGTAGGTGGGGAAAACTAAACTGAATGCTGGAAGAAAGAAGGTGGAGTCAGAGAGAAGTCTTGTAGCTTCCTCCTCAAGACAGATATCAGAACTTTAGCAGATAAACCACAGCCATGTGGCGATACACAGATTAATAGAAATGGGTTAAATTAATATGTAAGAGTTAGCCAATAAGAAGCTAGAGGCCAAGCAGTATTTTAATTAATATAGTTTCTGTGTGATTATTTTGGGGCTAAGCGGCCAGGAACTAACTAGCAGCCTTACTTCATCAGTTGAGAACCTTTGCTCTAGAGGTTATCTGTTTATTATAGCTCAGGGTTACTGTCCTCATTGTTACAAACAAGCAAACAGTTACTGCATTCACAGTCTCATACCTTCCCCTTACTCTTCTACCTCTCTCTATGAGCATGTGATTACATCGTGTTTTACTTGGAAAATACAGAATATGTTTCTAAGTATATGTTCACCTGATTAGCATATAATGCTTGCCACAGCTCACAAGAAGAGTCAGATCTGGATCCCTAATATCTCTGAAGCTGTGCTCCTTCCTAATAAGGACTGTATAACAAGCCATTGTATGAAAATAACAGTTCTTTGTCTTCAGACAGAAAACAATTAAGATGGTTCATGTGCTTTTTACTAGGCCCAATTCCATAAATAATTTAGGTGTTGACCACCCAGATAAAACATGGTTTATCAAGAACTACAATAAATCATGTCAGAGAATTGTTAAGATTATCTGCATTTTAGTATTTAGAATCAGAAAATATGGGCATAACAAAAGCCTTCCTAAACTCTCAGATTCTGATCCAAAGTCCTTTGATATATCTCATTATGCTATATGCAAAACAGAAAAAAATTCAGATTTCAGATGCCGTTTACAGTTGGATTCAATTTGTAGACCCGGTAGAAAAATCTTTATCCTTAGACTTCCAAAACTCTACCAAAGAATTTCTACAGCTGATAAATACCTTCAGTGAAGTGGCAGGATACAAAAATCAACTCAAAAAAATCAGTAGCCCTCCTATACACAAAGGATAAAGAAACAGAGAGGAAAATCAGAGAAACATCACCTTTCATAATAGCCACAAATAGCATAAAGTGTCTTGGGGTACCACTAACCAAGGAAGTGAAAGATCTATTTGACAAGAACTTTAAGACCTTGAAGAAAGACATCGAAGAGGATACCAGAAAATGGAAGGATCTCCCATGCTCCTGGATTGGTAGGATCAATATAGTAAAAATGGCAATTCTACCAAAGGCAATCTATAGATTCAATGCAATCCCCATCAAAATCCCTGATGAATCTTTTAAGGGAAATTTTATTTTCAATCCCAGTTTTAATTTCTGAAAATGGGTAGGCATAAATAAGGTTACATTATCATGGTGTGAGTGTGTTTAGCCCAGATATGATTAATCTTCATTGTAGTTTGTTTCTTCTTTTCTTTTTCTCCCATCATAGTTCTCCTTCTCCTTTCCTTTCCTCTCATCTCCTCTTCTATCCTCCTCTTCCCTCCCCTCCCCTCCCCTTCTCTCCTCTCCTCTTCTTAGCTTTCCTCTTTTTCTAGCTTCTTCTCACCTTCCTCTCTTTATCTAACATCAGAAGTGTGATGTCCTGACAATTTTTCTCTGGCAATTGTCTGATATCCTAAGAGTGGAATACACTGGATACCTGCATGGATTCTGTTGTTACTTTAGGCCACTTAACTGGATCTGGTATATCTGACATGGAGGTCAAGTAGCAGGTGTAACTTTTAACTTTTTATAATACATTTTATTTATACTTGATAATTTCATGCATTTAAACAATGTGATTTTATTATATTCACACACTACTACCCCTTTTACCTTTCCTCAGATCCCCACATATATGCTCCCTCCACTTGAGAGATATTTTACTCTTTTGGCTTTTTGAGGGACCTACCACCCAGCTCCCAAATAAATCACACAGAAGCTTATTATTACTTATGAATTCCCAGTCTTCATAAGGCTTATTTCTTTCCAGCTTTTCTTATCTTAAATTATCCTGACTACCTTTCGCCTGTGGACTTTATCTTTCTCTATTTCTGTACACCTTACTCTACTTCTTTCTTCATGGCTTGCTGTGTAGCTGTATGACTGGCCCTGATATCCTTCTCTCCTTGTTCTCTTGCTCCTCTTTCCCTCTTCTCCAAAATTTCTCCTTCTATTTACACTCTCTGATTGGCAACCTTGCTTATCCTTGCTCCTTCCTTGCTATTCAGTGC
Source organism: Ondatra zibethicus (assembly GCA_004026605.1). Classification (NCBI taxonomy): domain Eukaryota; kingdom Metazoa; phylum Chordata; class Mammalia; order Rodentia; family Cricetidae; genus Ondatra; species Ondatra zibethicus. Next base: position 43,619 of record PVIU01006933.1, on the reverse strand, counting down.
TTTATTAGATAATCAGGTGTTTTAGACAAGTAAAGAATCACAGCTACACAGAGTTAAACAAATGCAGCATAAACAAAAGCAACACACCATAAAATAATATTTCCCAACACACTTCCTTCTTCATGTCATCCTCTTTTTATTTTTTATAACTCACACTGAGTCTATACTTAACTGGACATGGATATGTGAGTATCCACTATGACAGAAGCAACCTACCAGCATCCACAGACCCAAAGAAAAATTACTCTGGAATCCTTCAACTACTCTTAACTCCTCAGTAAGCATCTTCACAAGATGCTCTTCTTCACCATGCTGTAATTTCCACAGGCCTGATTTTATAGAGATCTTATTTAGGTAACCATAACTTCTGTGCCATAAGTACATGGGCATGTCATGTCCACAAGACACTTTCATAGCATTCTTCCCCATAATCTCTTTTCTGAAATTTTTTCATATAATAAATTCTGATTACAGCTTTCCTTTTCTCAGTTTTTCCCAGATCCTCTCCACTTCCTCACCTATCCAAATTCATACCCATTCTTGCTTTCTCAGTAGAAAACAAATAGGCATATAAAAAGAAGGATAAAATGATAAAATAATATCAAATAAAGACAAATACAACTTAATCAGACTTAAGTTTACTATTTCTCCTGTTCCGTGATGGCCCCTTAGCCTGCAAGTAGAGTGGTGTGGATTCTCTATTTAGAGCTGAGTACTCATACTCCTTTTTCTCAGCACTTTGTCACATGTCATTTTTATTCAGATAATAGGTCACTTCACTCATCAGGTATATTGAATATCATGATGTAGTTGCTATTTATTGTACTTCTTGTTTTAAATAATCTGACTTTCTACTTACTTAATTTTATTTCAAAATAACTTATTTATTTTATTTCACACCAATGTGTGTGAAATAACCTTGTACAGTTTTCACCATAGGTTGGAGGTGGAAAAAAACACTTGAAAGATGATTTTTAAAGAACATCCAAAGTACAAATTATAGCATATTGAGATGGCATAAATTAAGTGAACCAGAAATGAAGCAAACAAGAAGACAGGAAAAGAAGGATAATCAAGATTTAGCCATTGATTGACTGTGGTAAGTGAGGAAATGTTTCTCAACTTTGACAATGAATAGCAGATTTATCAATGATGATCATATTTGTAGAAAATGACTTGGTCTGACTCTTTTTTAGCTGATGAACAAGAAATCGATGTGCCTTTGAGTCTGGATCAGGATACAGAGAACAAGACTACAGATAAAGAGAGGAGCACAATGAGACCATCATGATGAGACTCCCCAGAGGCAGGGCTGTGTAAGTAATGCTATTGAACTTGTTAGAGTAAAATTGTTCTTCAGGGATATGATTCTTAAAAGTGGGCCACTCTCACCTCAGGGATACAGAAGATCATATTAATCTCTGAGAGCAGCTTCTTTGGTCTGAAACTCAGCAGTAAGAGCTGATGAACAACTTCTTCACCTCTTTAGTTCTCCTTTGAGCAGTCTGACATGCATGATAGCTGCCATCGGTGTCTGCCCTCTGGGAGGATGCATCATTAGACGAGTGTTTAAGCCATGTAAGACATGAACTGCATCTGCGAATATTCCCCCCATGGCACAGGAAAGGTAATAGTTTCCAGTGTCCAGAAATATCAGAAAGCTAACCAAAATTTCACTGTGCTAGATAAAAATGTTTCTTGCCTTGTCGGGACATTAAATACAACATAGGTAGCTCATCACTGCAGATTAATGAAGTCACCAGAATCATTTAGAAAGCAATTGAGTGTTTAATTTTAATTAGAGGTTTGATTGCTATTGCTGAAATGACACAAGAGAAACTAATACCCTTACCTTCTAAATGTTTTTTCTCCTTTGGAACAACAATTGGCATGTCAGTTTTTAACTCATTATTGGGCCCTTTATGAGAGTATGTCTGAGATAACTGCCAAAGAAGAGGGTTTTCCAGGAAGGGAATGGCATTCGCATGACTCCAATCAGGCAGAGCACTGAAATAAAGATGGACAACGACAGCATGCTAAAGGTTCCACTTTCCTTTAAAAAGAATAGAGTCGGATCCTGTTCAAAAAAATTGCCATTTCATATACAAATGCCTGAAAAACCCTGTGGTTCCATTAGAGAACTGATCAAATTGAAGTTTGTTTTTAGAAGGTATGGTGAATTGGTGTAGGATCAGTCTTTTCATGCTTCTGAAATTCCTCATCAAATGCAGGAATTTCCACATTCTCTTGAGGTGAAAATCATTTATTTCAAGTAATCTGGATTCTTCTTTCTCTTCAAGGGTGTTTCATGTTCCATAAATGGCACAGAGACAGATGTTTTGAATGTCAAGTCACAGAGGACAGTAAAAAAAAATATAAATGTTATCATATTATAACAATTTTAGGCCATGGATGAGTATGGGAAAGATCTCAGTTCATCTTCTAAGTTCATAATACAAATGGGATTCCAGAAGGCCCACACCAATATTCTCTACAGAGCCATGGTGAATACTAATGTGTGGGACAAGCACCCAAATCTCAGGTGCTCCCCCAGCCTATAATTACTCACAACAGAAAATAATCCCTGGAATTTGATCTGAAAATCTCTAGGAAGGATTTTGGTTTCCTCATGTAAGCATCTCTGTCTTCTGTCTTTTCCTCTTTCTGTCTTTAGAAGAGGTTCGAGGTCCTATTACTTTTACTTTTCCATCTTAAGACATGAGAGCAAAATTTATGGGGGCAATTATAGTGCACACACATTAAGATTTGAGGGGTTTTAATATTTGACCAATTTACTAGCTTAGAGAAATGCTTGACTTCTGTATTGTTGGTTTAATTTGTTATGTGATTCAATAATTCTATTATCTATAAAAATTTGTTTTTTTTATGTACTCAGAGTTTGGACCTAAGAGATAAGCCCAGTGCTCGTTAACCATTCTTAGTCAATATATACTAGTAGAAAACCAGTTTAATTTTTCTGGATATCTACATACACTGAAATTTGCCCTGGGTATAATCTACATTTGCTGCAGAGAGTGTAGAAGGAGCTTTCTAAAGAAATCAAGATCAGGGTTGTAAAAGAGAGAGTGAGAATGGTAAATATTTCAGAAGGGTAGCTGAAAACCTCAACAAATAATGCAATTGTTGAAATCTCCAAAACTCTCTGGTCAAAGGACTCATAGAAATTCACATTGCCCAAGACTTCCACTTAAGAATCTGTCTGCCATGGGAAGGTCTTACCCTCACTGAAGAATGGGTGGGAGGTGAAGGGAATGGGAGGAGGGAAGGGAGCAGAACTGGGATTGGTATGTAAAATGAGTAAACATAGTGTTTTTTAAAAAAAATAAGAGAATAGAATCTGTCTGGCTAGAAGGTTTCAATGAAGAACAGAGGATGCTGAGTTTAATTCCCAGAAGCAATGGTCACGTTGTCCTGACTTTCATGTGTATAAAATGGCACATGCATATCATAAACATATATAAAATAATAATAAATAAAACTAGAAATGTTTTTCAAATTAATTTTAAAAAACAGGAAAAAGAAAAAAAAGCTGTGGCTTTGGATAAAGAGGTGAATTTTTTTATTGCTCATGGGAATATAAACTTGTATAGCCACTATAAAAATCAGTATGGAAGATCCTCAAAAACTGTAAGTAGAATGACCATAAAAGTTGGATAGACCACTCTTGGACATATATCCAAAGGACTCTAAGTCAACATACTATGGGTATTATTGAATATTAATATTTATTGCTGAATTACTTAAAGTAGCTCAGTTGTGTAACAAAGAAAATATGGTTCAAATATGTAATGGAATTTTATGCAGCCATAAATAAAATGAAATCATAGCATTCAAAAGAAATTGACAGAATTCTAAATGATTATAAAAGTGAACATTATCCCATATCACTTAAACAATAGTAGTTCTTTTCCAAACAGTCTTTTTTTTATCAAACTTTTGTCTTCCCAGCCACCTTTCACATAGTCTCTCTATTTCTTCTGGTTCTAAAATTATAGGTTTACAAATTCTAAAATTATAGCTTTACAAAATCATTCAGTTACTAAAATCTCTTTAATGAATCATTGTAGACTCAATATTCTATATACCAGTTTCTAAAGCTCCTGTAAACCATTCTTGCACAGGTTAACTTGTGCCTCACTACCCCCACTGTCTACTCCATGCCAGATATCATAGGTGCAAGAGGTATGGTGCTTTATCTAAACTATGAACTTATGAGGTTATATTTTAGAAAGTCTTTATAGTTTACTTCTATTAATAAAAAGTATAACAAACCCAGAACTCAATGATGGATTAGATTTACTGGCCAATGAGCTCCAGGAACTTACTCATGTCTTCCTTTCCTGGTGGTAGAATTACAGACACTCTACTAAACTAGAATTTTACTTGGATTTTGGGAATCTAAACTCAGATCCTCATGCTTTTGGGGCAGGAATCTTATTGACTTAAAAGACCATGCCCACATTCCCCCCAAAATGGGTTAGGGATATTTTTCTTTGTTTAGAGTGTTGGTTACAAGTTGTTATGGATAACGGTCAGAAAAAAATCTAAACAAAGGAGACTGGGTTCATAGTTCTTGTTTTGAAAATAAAGGTGGAGGGGGTGCTATGGGACAATGGTCTTATACTCTGTAAAGGTTTGTCAGTTGTGTAGGTTTAATAAAATGCTGATTGGCCAGTAGCCCAGCAGGAAGTATAGGTGGGGAAAACAGAACAGGAGAATTCTACGAAGAGGAAAGGCTGAGTCTGCAGTCATCACCCAGACTATGAAGAAGCAAGATGAGAATGCCTCACTGATAAAAGGTACCAAGCCATGTAGCTAACGCAGACAAGAATTATGGGTTAATGTAATTTATAAGAGTTAATAAGGAGCCTGAGCTAATAGGCCAACAAGTTTATAATTAATGTGTGTTTCATTAGGCTTGAATGGCTGCAGCTCTGGGCAGGACAGAAACCTCTGTCAACAGTCTTCATCAGCACAACCTCCCCAGCATAAGTTGTCATCAGTGCTTTTGTTTTTGGCCATTCTTACAGGTGTAAGATGGAATCTCAGAGTTCTTTTGATTTGCATTTCTCTGATGACTAAGGATGTTGAACATTTCCTTAAGTGTCTTTCAGCCATTTTAGATTCCTTTGTTGAGAGTTTTCTGTTTAGGTCTGTACTCCATTTCTTTATTGGATTGTGTGTTCTTTGATGACCAATTTCTTGAGTCTTTGTATAATTTGGAATTTTTGTATAATTTGGAGAACAGAGCTCTGTCTGATGTGGGGTTAGTAAAGATATTTTCCCATTCTGTAGACTGTCATTTTGTCTTGTTGACCATGCCATTTGCTTTATAGAAGCTTCAAAGTTTCAGGAGGTCCCATTTATTAATTGTTTCTCTCAGTGTCTGTGCTACTGGGGTTCTATTTAGGAAGTGTTCTCCTGTGCCAATGCATTCAAGTGTACTTCCCACTTTCCCTTCTATGAGGTTCAGTGTGGTTGGCTTTATGTTAAGGTCTTTGATCCATTTGGACTTGAGTTTTTTGCATGGTGATAGATATGTATCTGTTTTCATTCTTCTGCATGTTGATATCCAGTTATGCCAGCACCATTTGTTGAATATGCTTTCTTTTTTCCATTTTATATCTTTTGCTTCTTTACCAAAAATCAGGTGATTTTAGGTGGGTGGATTAACATTTGGGTCTTTGATTCAGTTCCATTGGTCCTCCTGTCTGTTTGTATGTCAATGTCAGGCTGTTTTCAGTACTATAGCTGTAGTAGAGTTTTAAGTCAGGGATTGTGATGCCTCTAGATGTTCTCTTACTGTACAGGATTCTTTTGGCTATCCTGGGTTTTTTGCCCTTCCATATGAAGTTGAGTCCTGTTTTTTTTTTTTTTTTTTTTTTGAGGTCTGTAAAGAATTTTGCTGGAATTTTGATGGGCATTGCATTGAATCTGTAGATTGTTTTTGGTAAGATTGCAATTTTTACTATGTTAATTCTACCTACCCAAGAACATGGTAGATCTTTCCATTTTCTGGTGTCCTCTTCAATTTCTTTCTTCAAAGATTTAAAGTTCTTGTAATGCAGGTATTCTACTTGTTTGGTTAGAGTTACTCAGAGATATTTTATGTTATTTATGGTAATTATGAAGGGTGATGTTTCTCTGATTTCTTTCTGATTTTTAGCAGGATACATTCTGCTAATTCTTGAAAGAGTAACCATGCTTCTGGAACCATTTAAATGTGTTCTGAAATTAGAGCTCAAACAATTAGTTTACTTTTAATGATGTGTCAGAAGAAAGGCTTTCCTCTGTGGCTTAAGCACATACCTGAAATAAGAGTCCAAAATTGCTATAACTGCAGGTGCCACATCTGTTGTGGGCATGGTTTGTATTGAACATGACTTGAAGAGAAAGGAGTAGTGAGATAACTTTCCTGTGTTAGTGCTCAGGTGGATGGAGTCAAGTCAAGGGCTGGGGTATATGCTTAATGTGTATTAGAGCAGAAGAGAGGGCCAGCCATGACATAAGTAGTCTTGATAAGTATGATTGAAATGGAGTTGGTGAGTGAGCAGAGGCCTGACTGAACAGTGAATTACTTAGATGTAAAGGACAGACTGGCAGCTATTGAAGCATTGTACTTTTTAAAACTTGTTATCCCTAGACTATACACTTCAGTAAAGACTATGACCATGCTGATCTTATTTATCATTAGGAAGGAAAAAATAGGGATGAAAGGGAGAATTGTGAGTATATAAGGGAGGGAGAAAAGAAAGAAGTAAGGAAGATGATGCTAATCCCAGGTTGAGTAGGTCCAAATACAAAACTTTAGCCAAAAATAACTGCCTATAATGAGGAAAATAGTGTTGAAGGTTACCTCCTTGCTGGTCAAATACTGGGTCGGGTAAGGTAAAGAGCATGCAATTAAATGTCACAAGGAGGTCAGGTTCATCTAGAAACAGTCCCGAGTTTGTTATTTTCTTATAAAAGTTTATTTGGAAGAATATTTAGCAGTAATACAATGAGGTAGGGACCAGGAAGTAGCCCTTAGCAGAAGAAAAATGTAAACAGTATTGTAGGTATACAAGGGACCTCAGACAATCACAGGGTGCATCAGGATATCTTTTATTTAAGAGACATACTGAACAGAGGCAAGTACCAAGAACATGGCATATACAGCTGAATCAGTCCTTGGATTCAGGCTGCCACTGGGAAGTAGGTAAACTTTGGGCTACTTGAAGAAAGGCAATATCTTGTAAAAAGACTTGCTTATAAATCTCGATAGGCAACAGCACTCTCCAGAGATTTGGTGCTTATTGCTTCTATTTGGAGAAAGGAAGGCTACAAAAAGTTCTGAAAACATATTAGTACCTGTTTTTACTCTGTAACACTAATAGTATTGTTGAGCCAATTTAACTGCTATAATTATGCTCACAGCTAAATATAGGGAAACAAATGTATAAAAACACAGAGAAAAGTAAATCATAAGAATATACAAATGAGGAGATTCTGATGTTTGTGTGAAATGCACAGAAGTAAAAGAAAGGTTATATGTGAGCTTACCAAGCAATCAGATGCCTAGGTATTTTCGAAGACTTGAAAGCACACATGTCCTTATGGAGAACTGTACTTGAATGTCCCTTTGTAGAATGTCTCTTTCTGACAGAGATTTGATTGGGAGCAATGTTTAGCAGCTTCAATTAGGTTAAAATATAATAGTGATCCACCCAGTGGAATAACCTTCTATAAAATAAGAGAATCACATTACAATTTTAATGAAGTTCAAAATTATGCTGTGTGAAATAATCCAAAGATGTTTTGGGTGCATGTAAAATGGAGAGTTTCATTTATACAAGATGTTCTGAAAGGATAAAACAGACTGTATAACACTAGTGGTTTCCAAGATCTGAAGATAAAGGGAGGTTTGGACCATAGAGAGATAAGCATGTTCAAAGTTATATTGGGATGACTATTGTCTTAGGTAGGAGTACTATTGTTCTGATGAAACTTTATGACCAAAGTAAGATGGGGAAGGAAAGGGTTTATTTTGCTTATACTTCCACACCACTATTTATCATGAAAGGAGGTCAGGACAGGAACTCAAACAGTACAGGAATCTGGAAGCAGAAGTTGATGCAGAAGCCATGAAAGTTTGACGAGTACTTTCTTATATAATTCAGGACTACCATCCTAGGGTTGTCTCTATCCACAATGGGCTGGAACCTCCCACATCAAATGCTAATTAAGAAAATGCCCTATATATTTGCTTTTAACTCAATCTTATAAATTAATTTTTCTCAATTAAGATTCTGTCTTTTCAGATGACTATAGCTTATGTCAAGATGAGAAAACTAACCAGCATAAATATCATAAAATTTGAAGTAGTCTTAAAGTCACTGAATTTCACTCAATGTGGGTAATTTTATGTTACGTAGATTATTCCATTCAAACATGTCAATAAGAAGATCTAAGACTATACAGAGGAGATTATTTTTACAAGAGTTGGTTGAAGTGATATAAACCGTGGAAGAATGAAGACTACCAGATGACAGTGAAAAGCAAACTGATGGAAAGTTGATGTGGAGTTCTTCTCTGTATGCTATGGATATGCTTTATTACCATTAGTTAACAAAGAAGCTAATTTAGCCTATGGCAGGACAGAATATAACTAGGTGGAAAAACTAAACTGAATATAGGAAGAAATAATGCAGAATCAGAGAGATGCTATGTAGCCGCTCAAAGAGAAAGATGCCAGAACCTTACCAGTAAACCATGAACCTCATGGTAAAATATAAAATGATAAAAATGTGTTAATTTAAGATATAAGAGATAGTTAAGAATACACCTGAGGCATTGACCAAACAGTGTTGCAATTAATATAGATTTTGTGTGATTATTCAGGTCTGGGAGCCCAGGAAATGAAAAAGCAGTCTCCATTTACAGAAAGTACTATATAAAACAAATGTTTATTAGTAAAAAAAAACAGCACAAAATACTTGTGAGGCAAAGTTAACCACAGTTGCCTTGTGTCTTTAAGACGAATATATTCCAAAAGGATTGATGAACTGTAAAACTTAGAATGCAAGATAGGAAGAGAACAGAACCATATGAGAAATGCAAATGAAATACATATTTGGTGAAGAGAAAAGTGCCACTAGTTTCAGTGGGTAGGGAGGTCTCTTGATGAGTAGCACCATGCAGAATATACAGTGATTGTGAATTGCCACAGATGTAAACTTTAGAAAGTCTTGCAGATGGCAGAAAGCAAACCTAGGGACAATGACTTAGTGGGTGAAGCTTTAATATGTGGACATCAAGACTAGAAACTATACTTGCAGCATGTAGCAGACTTTCTTTTGGGCCACAAAACAGCAACTGAATCATGGCATGGGGACTTATTATTAGTTATGAAGGCTCAGTCTTATGTTTGTCTCACTATCTCCTCTGACTTCATCTAACCTGCTTCTCTTCATCTACATTTTACCACAGGCCTTTTCAACTTTCAATCTGTATGTTCTGCTGCCAGGCAGTATGGCAGATAGGGCTGAGGCAGAGCAGATGAGTGTTTACTACCCAGACCTTCCCTGGCCACCAGAGAGAAACACACTGAGTTGGGAGTCTTGTTGAAGCAGGATCTTGTTTAATTGTATTAGGCAGGAACTTATATAGGGTTATCATAGGGGGTGGGAGTCTTGGGATGGGATAAGGTGGAGTAAGGAATAAGGGCCAATAATATTCTGCCATGTTAGCGGTGGCTGGACAAAGGCGGGTTTAGGTCAGGCTGTGCTGAATCGTTCATATGTGGAAGTTATGGCCAAAGACAGGAAGTTACACTGGGCCTTATGCCAGGGCCTCATGAGGCCCAACATCCTACTTTGTGTTTTGCTGTCTGGCCTCCGCTTTAGTTTAGTCTCTCTCTCTTTTTCTCTCTCTCTCCCTTTCTTTTTCTCCCTCTCTCTCCCTCATTCTCTCTCTCTGTTCTCTTTCTACCTATACTCCCTGCCCACCAGCCCCACCTATCCCTTTACTGCCTACCTATTGATGATTCAGATTTAATTAGACTAGTCATGTGCCTTAGGTAGGGAATGCAACACATCTTTGCATTATTAAACAAATGCAACATAAACAAATGTAACACTTCTATGTCTAGTTAAACAAATATTCCACAATAGTAACACCCAGTAAATGTCAAATGGACATGGCAGCCAGTCTATACTTCTGGCACCCAGAAGGCTTTAGCAGGGGGTCTTCAGAGCAAGATGGCTAGGTATACTGGCCAGAGTAACCATCTCTGAGACCAGTTCAGGAGACCAGTTTCAACGCATAAGTTGAAGAGCAGTCTAGGAAGACTCCCTACATATCCTCACATGCACACACAGAGTTACATATTTGCAGAACATGCAAATATCTATGTGCACACCATACCACATACACTGAAAAAAAAATAAAAAAGAAAAAAGTTAATCCCAGAAATGTGGACAGAGAGTGTGTTAAACTTCATATATGCAGTCAGGCAATGTAGTAATTAATTATAATATTAAAAGGAATATATAAAACTAAAGACTGTTTAATAAAGAGACAACTGTAGCTAGCTGAAAATGGAGGTTTATTCAACTGTCAGGCATTTATTGAGTACCTAATCACACCTCCAAGCCATTTCACACCAGTTATATTTTTAAATTACTCTTTATGGGTTCTGTGAAAGTTACAAAGCATGGACAAGACAAAGATGCTATATATGCCAGATCAGACTTTGAAAATGGAGAAACATAGACTGACATGTCTCCATACTGTAGGCAAATCACCATTTGATCAAGAATATATTGCGATCAAATCCTTGAAGAGTGATATTTCTCTTTGAATTCTGTACAGTTTTGGAAAGAAATCAGTTAGTCTTTTATCATTTTTCTAACTAACCATAAGCTAGCACTGGCTATCTGGGATCTTTAATCAGCAAGAACATTCACTCTTGGAATGTTAAATTCATTAATAAATTAGGAAAATTGCAGACTCCATTTGCATTCTATTTAAAAATATTGGAGACATTAAAAATTAGAGTGAAATTGGCTTATTTTAGGGAACACTTTTGGCTTTTAAACTATCACCATTTCTACGTTTATCTTAGAAGGAATGCTTTTTCAATTAGAATATTAGAGCAAATACTAATAATGTTTCTGCTTTTAAATAACTTTTCCTTCAATTAAAAGGTGATATTGAAATGCAATTTATGATAGAATGTGCCATACTTTCCAACTATATTTGTCTAAATGTATAAGCTTCCTCAACTTTTCCATCTCATGGTTACACTTACTCCACCACGCATGCACACAGAATCATTTTTTCCTTTCTTTTTCTCTTTTTTTTTGTAGAATAAAGCATTTAACTGGAGACTTACAATTACACAGGGCTAATCCATGATCATAGCATGATGGCAGGCAGGTAGTTAGAGGAATAGCTGAGGGCTTACATTCTGAACCACATGAGTTTAATTGATGTGAGATTCCCTTCTGTATGCTGTGAATATGTTTTATTACTATTGGTTAAGAAAGAACCTGATTTGATCTATGAAAGAGCAGAATATAACAAGGCAGGAAATCCAAGCACAGATAGAGGAGGAAAGAAGGTAGAGCCAGGCAGATGTCATGTAGCTGCCAAAGGAGGACTTTAGAGCTCAGTAGTCACAGCCTCATGGCGATATGCAGATTAGTAGAAGTGGGTTAGTTTAAGATGTAAGACCTAGCTAGGAATATGTCTAAGCTATTGGCCAAGAAGTGTTGTAATTAATTTAGTTTCTGTGTGATTATTTGGGCTTAGGAAGCTGGGAAACTAACGTGTAGTCTCTTTTTACATTTAATTAACTTGATTACATGATCATTGGTAGTTACAGATTTATTTACTGGAGCATGAGCAACTTATTAGCAACACCTGTGAAGAAAATGGAATCCTTTCTCCTAGCAATCACTAACTGATAATAGTCTCTCAGGGAGAAGTAGGGCTTCCTAAGCACCTCCTCCATGAATGATAAGCTGTTGACAATACTGCTCTTCTGAAGAACTTATGTGGGTAGCCATAGCTATAGGGTGTTCACATTACAATGGTCATGTCATTTTCAGAAGATATTCTAATGAAGTGTGAATCCCCATATTCTAGCCTTTACATTCTTTTGGACTTATCTTCTATGTTCCCTAAACCATTTTGAGAATTATACAGGCATGCCTTTTAGCCCAGCATATTAACCGGTTATGGGTCTGTGTTAACCACCAATCCCTGCAATAAGAAGCTCTTCTAATACAGGTTGAGATCACTAATCTATGGACAAAAATGTATGTATTTAAAAGGTAATTTGACAACATGATTACGTAACAAAATAACAGCAATAGGTTCTCTCCTACAGCTTTTGACCTCACCAGTGACACGCTCCTGATTGGAATTATAATGCCAATTGTGAGCTCTTGTGAAGTATGACCAAAATATAATCAGGCTATTGATTACCCCATAACATTCATGCACTATTCACTATGAGAAAATCTTGAGATTCCATCTTACACCTGTAATAATGGCCAAAATCAAAAACACTGATGACAACTTATGCTGGGGAGGTTGTGGGGAAAAGGGAACACTTCTGCTTTGCTGGTGGGAATGCTAGCTGGTATAGCCCCTTTGTGTGGCAATTTCTCAGAAAATTAGGAAACAATCTTCCTCAAGACCCAGTAATACCACTTTTGGGTATATATCCAAAGGATGCTCAATCGTGCCACAAGGACATGTGCTCAATTATGTTCATAGCCGCTTTGTTTGTCATAGCCAGAACCTGGAAACAACCTAAATGCCCCTTGACTGAAGAATGGATAAGGAAAATACGGTACATTTACACAATGGAGTACCACACAGCAGAAAAAATTAATGACATCTTGAATTTTGCAGGAAATGGATGGAGCTAGAAAACATTATTTTGAGTGAGGTAACCCAGACCCAGAAAGACAATTATCACATGTACTCACCCATAGGTAGTTTTTAAACATAAAGCAAAGAAAACCAGCCCACAAACCACAGTCCCAGAGAACTTAGACAACAATGCGGACACTAAGAGAGACATACATAGATCTAATCTACGTGGGAAGTAGAAAAAGACAAGGTCTCCTCAGTAAATTGGGAACATGGGGACCTTGGGGAAAATTGAAGGGGGAGGGGACAGGCAGGGAGGGAAGCAGAGAAAAATGTAGAGCTCAATAAAAATCAATTATAAAATATTGAATATAATGTTTCACTATCCTCTCCCTCTATGCATGGTACCCAGAAAGTCTTCCTTTATTCTTCACTTTATGGTGGCAAATTTTACTCCACAGTTCAGTTTCAGCATCATTCCTCTTGATAATAGACTTATAACACATTTTTTTACATTCATTTATCCATTGTAGGGTACATTCCCAAAATCCTACTAACAACAGTTAAGGAAGTAATCTCAGAATGTATTATACAGTATAACAACTGTATTTCTCTCTTATTGGAGTATGAATTTCCTGAATTTATGGATTCTTTTTTATCTGTTTCTCCATATCAGGTAATATGTAGCATGAGTGAGAATTCTTAATTGTTTGCTTCGTAATGGACATAGAATAAACAGGTTAGCCAAAATAATTCATATTGGGGCATATTAAAGCTTAAACTGAAGATTTTTATATAAATTAGCATTTCGCATTGTGTTATATTTTCATAACAAATGGGAAGACATCTTCTCACTAGCTAATCATAACATGAGTTCTGTCTTTTAGAAGGTATCAACCCTATTCATTATCCTCCCACCACCAGATTGACAGCTCATAACTCAGGTCAAGAAGACTTGGTTATGGTTTGTCATTGATACCCTGATATTTGATTTACCTCATATTCCCTCTGTTTCTTATCACCTCTATTCTTTCAAAACATTCCTCACGAGAAAAATTACACTAACAGGTCTTCTGGAGTTCCCTGGGGGTAATAAGGTAGTTATTTAAGGTATTGTTAAATATAATCAGGCCTTCTTCGAGAGCCAAATGTACCTGAACACCTTCTTTCTGATACACAACTGTCCTTGTGTCGGTATCACAAGGAATGGTTGCAAAACAGTAGAGGCAATCTTGATACATGAGCCCTTCCACTGCCCTGGCAAGACTCTGGGGAGTATTGACAAGGATAAGGAAGTACTGCCCCTGACTTCTCTATGAAGCTCTCACTGTTACATTTTTTACAATATACCTCCAATTTTTCTTTACAAATGAGCTACAAAATATAAGCCCTGGGACTTTATAAAAATATTTTTGAAAGGAAGGAGCATAAGATGAAAGGAAGGAGAAAATAACTAGTAACAAGGAGGGACTAGACAAAGCAGGAAAAGATGTATCCACAGCATCTGAGACATTGTGACAATAAAGGTCACTTACACTATATTTTTTAAACCTTTCCATTATCCTGTTCAGACAGATTTTAAAAAATAAAACAAAGTCTTGATATCATATTATATGTAGTATCTAAATTCTGACTGCTAAAATAAAGTCTAGGACTGAAAAAATGCAAGCAGTGATACCACATTAATTATTAATATTCTACAAATTTAACATGTGTGCCCATTTCTATCTATATATTTCTTTCTATTATCTATATATTTTTAAACACAGCACTATGACGTCGGAAGAACTTTATGCTGATCTCCATGTCACTGAGTCCTACAGTATGTTAAAGGATTTTGTGTAAAGCAAGTAACAGGTCTTGGAATAGAAAAGTATCTAGCACCAAATTTTGATTCAGGGTTTAACAGAAATGCAGTTTTGAGTGAGTTCTTTGACTTTTTTGTTCTTGTTAATAGGAACATTGAAACCAATTTAATACTGAATTTGCAGAGATAGTTTGAAGACTAGAGACATTATATACATACACAATCAATGTCTGTCATATAAGACAAATCTCAACTGTGACATTACAGTTAGAATCAGTGGTACTGACCTATTAAAAGACTGCATGGCATTCTAATACTCCCACAGATCTAGGTGGTTGGAATACAAACATAATGTCATATAGATTCAGGAGCCAGAGTCAGCTAAAAACAACCTCTCTCTCCATTGCCTAAAAGACCTTTTGAGAAAACCTCTATTCTCCCTGGATTTCTGGAGCACTATATCTTTGCTCTAATCCCAATACAACCATTAACCCATGTCTATGCCTTTCTTTCTTTGGTGTTATTTGTAAGACTGTTCATTTTGTTGGGTCCTGCCTAATCTGTCAACAGGTGGCCTTGGGTCAAAATTCCATCCCATGTCAACTGGTCAACTTAGCAATTCAATGGGTTTTAATAATTAATGTATATCACAGGGGAAGAATGTAGGTTCTGTGTTTAGATTAACCTGGAATTGAATACAGATTCATCAACTTATTCCATTCACCTTATATAAACGGCCAATCTCTATATGTCCTTTCTTCATTCTTAAAATGTAAATCATGAAGTGTTTATAAGATATTCAAAATGAGTAGCTAGTACTCCTATTAAGAATGGCTTCACTGCTGAGATTAAGGAAAAACTTTTCTTCTTTAACTACTTTTCCCACATAATTTCTTAGTCATCTGGGAATGGCACTATTCGAAAGGATTGGGAGGTGTGGCCTTGTTGGAGGAAGTATATCACTACGGTGGGCTTTGAGATTTCAAAAGCCCATGCCAAACCCAGTGTCTCTTTCTCTCTCTTCTTGCTGCTTGCAGATCAATTCTCCAGCACCATTTCTTAGTGAGCCACCATGATCCCTGCCATGATGATAAAGGCCTAAACTTGTAAATTGCAAGCAAGCCCTAATTAAAAATTTTTTTGGTTATAGTGCCTTTTCACAGCAATCAAACACTGTTTAAGAAAGAAATGCTACTATGGAGCAGGGTATTTCCATGGCAAGTCTGACCATGCTTCTTCTTGGCAGAA
Organism: Ondatra zibethicus; assembly: GCA_004026605.1. Classification (NCBI taxonomy): domain Eukaryota; kingdom Metazoa; phylum Chordata; class Mammalia; order Rodentia; family Cricetidae; genus Ondatra; species Ondatra zibethicus. Next base: position 27,679 of record PVIU01006933.1, on the reverse strand, counting down.
TGTGGACTTTGGGACGTTGGATTAGGAAAGCCATTGAATGCTTAAAGTGCAGTTTAAGGGCATAATAGTAGAATCCTGGAAAACAATGGTGCTGACAGAAACGTAGATTATGATAGTCTGACTCAACAGGAGAATTAGAGGTAAATGGCTTAGAATCTGTTTTAATGATATTTTGGTCAAAAGTGTGTCTTCTTTCTATCCTTATCCAAAAAGTCTTCCAGAGGCTAAATTGAAATTTTGGATTAATACCATAGGCAGTGGATATTTCAAGATAGCCTAATACTGACTTTTTCTTGTGTTTCCTCTTACACATATTTATAATGAAGAGGAGGAGGCTGATAAGCAACACTTCTCCATGGTCTCTGCATCAGCTTTGGCCTTAAGGCTTCTGTCCTGACTTTAATGATTAGCAGCAATGTGTAAATATAAGCCAAATAAACCATTTCCTCCCCAACTTGCTTTTTGGTCATAATGTTTCATCAGAGCTAAAGAAACCCTAACTAAAGCAACTCTTTTTTCACTTCTATTCATTAATTTTGCCAAATGCATGTAACATTGTAGGAAGGTCACTTGGTTGCTATCCATCATCACAATTTGCATATTAGCTACACTAGGTCAAAGGCTGTGTGGTACTTCACTGTCATCAGAAGCAAGGACAATGCTGCACTAAACAAAATTTAATCAGTGAATGCACCAACATCCTAATACATCTCAACTCAGAGAAAAAGTGCATTAGGACATGCATCTTTGTGAAGAAGATAAAAGCAACCCCTGTTTAAATGTCACTAATTATACATTTTGGCTGAAATTAAAAGCACTGTTTCCTATTCAAGAATGTTTCTAATTAACACTGTAATTATAGCTAGGCTTTACCTAGGACAAAAGTAGATTCATCTGAAAGATAGTCAAATGATTTCCTTTGTTTGTGCCTTCCTTTTCAATAGTAACAAGGTTCTGACTGAGGAAGAGGACCTGGAGTCAGTATCCCTCCTCCCTTAGGAGTCACCATTCCCTGCTCCCCCAAACCCTTTTCCCAACCTCAAGCCTCTTACCCCATCCCTCCTCTATTCCAGTCTCACACCAAGATTCTCTCACAAATATATAGTGCTCAGGTCTTACGCTTTCTATTATGATTATTAAATTTATGTTTGGCTGGTTTAGTTTTGGCTTTAGCTTTTTTGTTTGTTTTAATAATGTTTATTTTATGTGTACATGTATGTGCCTGAGTGTATGTATTTGCACCACATGTATATAGGAGCCCACAGAGGTCAGAGGAGGTATCTGATTTTCTGTAGCGTGAATTACAAATGGCCACCATGTGGCGCTCAAAACCAAACCCTCTTCCTCTGCAATAATAATAAGTGCTTAACCACTCAGTCATTTTTTTTTCTGGTGATGTGATGATTAGTTTTAATTGCTGACTTAACACAATGTGTAATCACCTGGGAATAGAATCTTAATGACAAATTTCCTACATTGGATTGGCCTGTGAGCATGTCTGTGTCTAAGTGTTTTAATTTATGTGGAAAGACTCAGTCCATTGTGGGTGGCATTGTTTCCTAGTTAGAGGTCCTGAGTAGTATATGAGTGTATGGACTTAACCAAGTACAGGCAAGTAGATGTGCATGAATTCATTTCTCCTTGCTGTTCACAATAGATGTTGTGTGACCAGCTGTTTTAGTTCCTGCATTCACTTCCCTTTTATGGTGGACTGTAACATGAAATTGTGGGTTTAGTTCTTTTTGTCAGGGTTTTTAAATCAGAAAAACAGAAATGAAACTAGTATACTGGACATGGTCTCTGTGCTGTATAAATAAGGTGATACAAACAAACAAACAAACAAGCAGCAGGATAATTTACTTCACAAGCTATCCAAACATGGTAAGAACTCTATAGGAAGGTGTGCTACAAACTTATAGTAATAAAAACAGCATTATTGGCATAAAAACACAAACATACTGATCAACGGAATCAAATTAGACACCAAGACATAAATCTCCACACCTATGCACACCTGATATTTTATAAAGAAGCTGGAAATACAAGGAAAAAAGAAAGCATCTTCAACAAATAGTACTCGTCAAACTGGAAGTGATGCTTTTATTTTCACAGGAAATGAGAGGCTGTGGATTCATTCCACCTGATATCGATCAGATTTGATTGAGGAAGATACCTTGAAAATCCTGGCTACATAAAAATAAACCTAGAACTAAAGACACATTATGTATATTTTACCTGCTCAAACATAAACCGAAACATCGTCTTTGGCTAACTTGAGTACAATGCACAGTCTGTATTTGTATTAGTACAGATATGTATGTTACCTTTAAAAAATTATGTATTTTCAGAGCAAGGGGATGTGACAGCAATAAATAGATGGCCCAGATGATGCAGCATCTCAAAATGCCTCTGCTATGTTCTCCTCAGAAACCCGCAATCAAAACATCTTCAAGGCTACTGGTCTTGATCCAACTGCACAATCTACTCCAGTCAAGTCTTAACAATTATCCTGATTATCTCAAAGTTTTTCCAAAGATACCAGCACCCACAAACAATATGAAGCTGTATAGAGAAAGACATCCACATTCCCAAGAGATGGGGTATGGGTAGGTTTTGGTTATTTAATGAATTATGGATGTTTGTCATTGTTTAATGGACTTGGTTACAAATTGTTATTGGTCATAGTAAAAAAGCTAAACAGAAGAGTTAAATTCAATGATCTCTTTCTAAAGGAAATGGTATATGGATAATAGGACAAGAGAGTAGATTATTAATCTACTTTAATCCAAAAGACAACAATTAATTTCAAATATTTTATACTGATACAGATTTTATCTTATTGAATCAAATTTAAGGTTAATTTTGTTATGCTGTATGTATGTTCCTACTCATGTTTAGGGTGTGTGTTTATGTAGCACATTGAAAAGTGTATTGTATAATTAAAAATACAGGTTAGTAGTTATTTATCTATAATAGTCAAACTTGTGTTATAGGAGACTGTTCATTTGTTTCCCAGACCCAAAAATTCACACAGAAACTGTATTAATTACAACATTGTTTGGCCAATAGTGTCTTCATATTTCCAGCTAACTCTTACATCTTAAATTAACCCATTTCTATTAATCTATGTATCACCACAAGGCTCATGGTTTATTGATAAGGTTCTCTGGGGTTTGTCTCCTTTAGCAGTTCCATGGCATCCCTCTGACTCCGCCTACTTTTCTCTATATCTCAGTTAAGATTTCCCACCTGGCTTTACTCTAATAAGCCAAAACAGCTTGTTTAATAACTAATGGTAATAAAACATACTCATAGCATACAGTGGGGAATGCCACATCAATATTGGATATGTTTTCAAGGTTAAACAGATATATTTAGATAGATATATCATCTTGAAACACTTCAAAGACCTAAAGAATATGGTATTTAATATGTTTAATAAAATGTGGCTTTTCATGACAGTGAATCACATTTGCTCCTGACAGCACCAATCTACTTCAAAGAAGAATGGTAGGCACCAAAGCATTTCTGTATAGAGTTTGCTTTCTTTATTGCTAACGCAGCCATTTAGACAAAGAAACTGTTCTTGCTGAAAGTATACTGTATAAACTGGACAAGCAGAATGCAAAAAGGCCACTATCAAACTTGGCCCAGACATTATAGGACAAGCCTTCAAAAATTCGTGATTCTCAAAAGTGTCTGTCAGATATACTAGGCCTATAGGCCAAAGTTGGATACTCCAACATTGCAGAAGAATCTTTGTGGCTATCCAGATGAGCAGATGTCCCTGTTGTTGGGTAACATTATACCCTTCTGAGGTTTTTGATGGACTTAAAGACAAAGTAGTTAAACTTATAGTTTTCCCTAGTTTTGATGAAAGGTAAATTATGTATAAAACTTTAGACTCACAAAGATAGATAATAAAGTATTTTCTCTAATTTTGCCAAATACAAATGGACTAGATATTGAACTCTATTTCTTACATGATAACTGTTTTGTTATATATAATTTTACTATGTTAAGGTTAAAACCTTCCTTTTTGATTAGACAAAAGGGAAAATGCTGTGGAATAATCCTTTTGTACACTGTGAAGATATGTTGCTCTCATTGGTAATAATGATTTGATTGGTCAATAGCTAGGCAGAATTTTCAGGAAAGAGAGAATTCTGAAACATGGAGGGCAAAGTCTAAGGAGTTGCAAACCAGACACGAAACAAGTAGAAAGAACATAGGAAGTTCATTGATGCAGTAAACAAGCATCGAGTAGGCATATAGATTAATAGAAATGAATTCATTTAAGTTGTAAGAGCTGGCTGGACAGAAGCCTAAGCTATCAGCTGAACATTTAGAATTGATAATCAATCTCTATGTGGTTATTTAGGAATTAGCTGCCAGGACACAGAAACTCCACCTGCATAACACTTTTGAGCATATACACAAAGTATGCTTAATCTTAACACAGAGACACTTGCTCAACCATGTTCATTACTCAAACATACTCTATTTATAATAGCCAGAAATTGAAAACAACCTAGATGTCTCTTAATAGAAGAATGAATAAAGAAAATGTCATGCATTTACACAATGGAGTATTACTCAGTTCTTTAAAAAGTGGCATTATGAATTTTGCAGGCAGATCTGTGGAACAAGGGAAAAAACATACTGAGTGAGGTATCCCATACTCAGAGAGACAAATGTATGTATTGGCTTATATGGTGATATTAGCTATGAAGTCAAAAATAACAAAGTTATAATAATACCTAGAACCACTAAAGGTAGGTATAGATTAGGGGACTAGAGGGAACTGATATTTGCCAGGAAAAGGAAAGAGAATTAATAAATATGGATGGAAGGCAGAGGGATAGATTGGGAAGATCAAGTGCAGAGGGGAATGGGGAAGGGTGTTATGAGGGGGAATGGGAAAGACAGCTAAAATTAAGGCATATTTGAGAGGTAGAACAGAAACCTAATATAGTAGAAACTTCCTAAATATATATATGAAAGTAATCTAAATGAAATAGCCATAATGTGCTAAACAGATTCCCAACTATCCATCTCATGTCACCAAATGATGTGTCCGGTACCAGGGGTGCATCTAATTGATTTGTCGGCTAACGGAGCTTCAGAAAAGTGTCCAAACAACCCAGACTGCTATTCTCAACAAACTGACAGCAAGACTCATTGCTGAAGGCAACTCATACTCAATACATTGAACACAGCAATGTCAAGCTAGTGCCTACATAGAGCGATCAGTCCTACATTCCAGCACCCTAGGTACAGGAACGTACTCTGCAAGCTACCAAAAGAGAAGTATAAACACAAAGCAAGCAGCAAACTTTTTATGCAAAATGGTGTACTACCTGCAAGATATGCTAGGGCAGTGATAGCACAAATCTTGTTTGCTGTAGGAATGCCTTTAAGTGACCAGCCCACTTGGGCGTGGCTTCTTATACTGTAAATGCCAATGTAAAGCATGCATTTGCTTGCTCTTGAGGCTGCTGGATTCGGTTCCTGCTTCCCTGCTTGTGCGGAGGACTGTGATCTGTGAGTATCCCTATATAAATAACCTTTTATTATACTCAATTCTGAGCTAGTGCAAGATTTCTTTTTAGCATCCTTCTTCACTTGTTGGAGTAATCAACCAATAGCTGATTTGATAAAAGGCCCATTCCTCAACACTACTTGAGTAACTAAGATTGTGAGAGACTAGATATCCTGGGGGAATATGGTAAAACAAAATAATACTAAAAAAAATAAAGAAAAAGAAAGTGTAGTGAAAATGACTGCTTATGATACTCTGCTGTACTCCTAGATCAGTTCAGCTATCACCAGAAAAGCTTCCTCCTGTAGCAGATGGGAAGAAATATAGAGACCTACAGCAGACATAGTTTATATAGAGACATTATGCAAGGAGTGAGACATAGTTGAACACTCAGCCCTAAATGGGATGTCTTCATCAAATCCCTCTCAGAGTTCTCAGGAAAACCCACAGAAGACAATACAGAGTTTAAGGGCCTGAGGGTATGGAAGACACAAAGATAACAAAGCTTATATGAACTCACAGAGACTGAAACAGCATGCACAGGACCTGCATAGGTCTGCACCAAGTGCTTTGTGTATATATTACAGTTTCCAGTTTAATGTTTTAATGAGTTTCCTGAATGTGTGAATGAATGGGTGTCTGATTCTTGTGTCTTCTCTTAGGCACTTTTCCTTCTGTTAGTTTGTCTTTTCCAACTTTCATGTGATAGTTTTTATTTTATCTTATTATGTTTTATTTTCTTAGAGTTTGAAATGAATGAATGGAGGAATGGATGAATTAACAATTGAAAATTAGTCATTAACATAAAGGTTAACAACTGATTTGTCATTTATACCTGCTGAGAGAGGCATAAAATTTTTCTCCAATGGAGTGACACTGAGTATATCAAACATTTCCAGGGAGGCCTCATGTTCAGAAAGAGCTGACCAATGTATAATGTGCTTCATAGTTTTCTTGTGTGTGTGGGGGGGGGAGGTGTGTGTGTGTGGGTGCATGAGCTTTTCCTTGGTTGCAGTTTATCATTTTGCTTTCTTTCTTTATTTTTTGGTGTTTTATTTTGTTGTCTTGGTTTTGTTTTGTATTTATTTGTTTTTTGCTTGTTCTTTGAGGAAGTATTTAAAGTTGGGTGGGCATGGATAGGAATAGAATTTTGAATTACTTGAAGAAGGGGAAGAATATGATAAGATATATTTAAATTTAAAATCAAACAAGAAAAGAAAAGGAAAGGTAGTACCTTGCACAAAGCAAGCACTCAATAAATAATGATTTTATTATCATGGTCACTGCCTTTTGCTACCATACCTAAGATGCCATTAAATTATAAAGTTGAGCAAGAAGATCTGCCTCTATGAAATGTGTTATTTAGAAATAGTGAGGTTTCAGAAAATTTCATCTTTTTCTACTGCCTCCATCTGATGTCAATACTCTGAAGTTGGAGAGATTATCTCCTTCTGCCTGTATGTCTTAACTCATTTAATTATCCCTGCAGGACTTTCTTAGTGAAGCAGGCTTTTAGAAAATAAATAATCGTTTGAAGTAATGTATGATTTATTTGACTAGAAATTAAACTTTTAGGAATCTGTCCCACAAGATATGCTATTTAATTAAGGAGTGACAGTGCCAGTAGAAAGAGTTGGAAATAGCCAAAATTTGTTAGTAGAGAAATGAGCATATGAACTTCTGTGCATTCATGCAATTGAATGTTTTGCAGCTATTTACATAAAACAAGTTTTATTTCTGTGTGTGTTGACAGGAAATATCCTAAAGATACCTTAACAAACAGGTAAATTTCAGCTTATATTTAGTAAAAACTCAATCATGTCAAAATTAAAATACATCTGCATATAAATGAGAGAAATATATACAAACATTTGTAAATCAAACCATGAATGCTATTTTATTTGGGACAAAGAAATGAAATAGGAATGAAGACAATAAGTAATTGTTTATTACTTTCTACATTTCTTTATTAATTTCTCTATATTAAGCCTATAATTATGTGTTTTCTGTATAATTTAAAACAAAACATTTTGAAAGACAGAAAATTAGCTATAAGGCAATGCCTCTGTGGATAGGAACTGAATAATGTAGTATTTTGGAAGCACATTATAAAATTTCTCAAATAGTGCTCCCAGAGAAAAGGTAAAATTAGTATAGGAAGAATCAAATGAGTACTCACTGTCCTTTGGTTTATGTACATTAACAAACAATTTGAGAGGGTTGTAGAGATGTCTCAGCAGGTAAAACCACTTGCTGCTCTTGCACATAATCCAGGTTTAGTATTCAGTATCCTCATCAGGTGGCCCCCAAATCACCTGTAACTGCAGTTCCAGAGATCTTAACTCCTTCTTCCTAAAGACACTTGTAGGCATATGGTGTAAATATGGACAAGCAGACAAGCACAAAGACAAGATGCACACACATTTAAAAACATAACATTGACACACTGTATATTTATATTTTGACATATAAAATATGTCAAAAGATGCTACAGTGCTGTTATTGTTCATTTGTTTGGCAAGGGAAAGAAAACCTCTGGTCAACACAATCTATCATGAGTTCTCCAGAAAGGCAAGCACTGAACATAGATTATTTGGGCATTTTCACAATCCATGCTGTCAGTTTCCCTTTTTCCAGATTTGTTTCCTCTCTCCCTGTGTTTCGCTTTCCTTGAGCAGAAGTCAGAACGCCTCCTGAAAAACAAAGAGGTAACCCTTTGATAAATGCCAGAAACTCCATCCCATGGCCTGGAGTTCTAGAGTGAAAAAGAGCGGGAACTTAGAAACTGAGCTGAGCATCAGAATTCATCTGTCTTTGTACCCTGACTGCAGATGTAATGTGAGCAGGCACCTCATGTTTCTGCTGCCATGTCTTCCCTGCCATGATGGACTGTACCCACAAATTGAGCTAAAATAAATCCTGCTTTCCTTGACCTGTTTTTTTTTTCGGGGGGCAGGAGTTCTTTAGAGAAATAATGAAAGTAGTTAACATGGTGATGAAATCATATTTTTGTTTTCTAAACCAAAGAATATCCAGCGGAAATGCAGTAGAGTAGGGGAAAGCAAAGACATAGAGACTACTGAGGGGGCAGAAGGGACACAATATAGAAATGTGTCCTACAGGGGTGGAGTGCAAAGACATGTGAGAAAAATAAAATGTTACTGAAGATCGTGTAGACTTAGACTATTCAGAGTGAATGAAGGGCAGGAGGGTTCACTGATTTGGCATACACAGGCTTGCTGAGCATCCTGTGTGTTTGATATGACATTGGTGTTCCTACCATGACATTAAACTTGAAAAAATATCATGGATTATGCTTCATATGACTTCCTAAAGAAAACATTCGTGTCCAAAGTTTAAAAAATGGCTTATATTAGAGCACACATGTGTGCATATGCATGAACACATCCATGCACACATGCTTTCACATTTTTGCAACAGGATCCTGTAATGGAGTTCAAGCTAGGTTTGTGTTCAAGAGTCTCTTATCTCAGTAACCCGTAACCATGAGTGTTCATATTACAGGCGTTCAGCACTATTCCAGGCAAAAATCTTTTGAAACTAGTGAGAATAAAATAATTCAGTCAGCCTACAATCAAACAAACCATTTTGACTAATTTCTAATCCAATTTTAAGGTGTAAAAGTAAAGTGCCCACTTGGTTTTCCTATTGAATAATGAGTACAGTATCCACACACGCATAAACAGTGCTCAAATGGATGAATTAAACACATGGAAATATTTCATTGATCTTTCCCCCTTTTCTGTTTTTACTTAACCCATGTATTTGTTTACTCAAACTTTAGAAATATAAATGTGTTCAAGTGGACTATAACATCCTCATCAATGTTCAGGAAACAGACTCTATGCTAATAGATCTTTCTCTCCAAAGTAAAAATGCTCAGACACATCTGTGGGGTAACAAAGGTACACATTACAAATTCTATACTTGTCTAGACATAATCAAACCCATTTCAGAGTTGATGCTAAATGTTTCTAATTAAAGTAATTTAAGAAGTTTATAAAAATTCAAGAATGGTAGCAAAATGTTAACATTTAAAATCAAAATTCTTGTTCTCACCAGGCTCCGCTTGGGTCTCCATAGTAACCAGAACATTTATCAGCCTTATGCTATGTGATAATTGATAATATTCATGTATATAAAATAAAATAATGTCTTTATGTATATAAAATTTACATATGTGAACTGAAAAGTGGAACACTTGTCTGAAAAAAGTCTTCCTTCAGATTTCCTCCTGCAGGATTCTGAAAAGTGAAATAATAGCCAGGAAGCGGGTCTTCTTCAGTCTTGTTCCCCAATGTTTTTTCGTCTCAGTCTCTATTCTTACTTTCTGTCTCCTAAACAAAAGTGATGCATCTTTCAAAGAGATTTTGACATTCCAGGGAATACTTCAGTGAACACAATAAACTAGTAGAAGTTGAGTTGATTCTCACACAGGGGTAAGCCACCAAATTTGACATATGACGCTCCTACCAAAAGAAGATATATTGCACAATTCCCTTAGGGTAGGCACACTTCACACTTTATGTTATCTAACCTGAAGCATTGCCACCTGGAAGCAATTATCGGAAGACGGCCTTCTGCAGAACAGCAGAGCAGTTCCGCAGCAGAGCTCCATCTGAGACTCACAGACTCCTTATGAATTAGAAATTAATCTGATTACAGAACTTTCCCAGTTTAGACCATCTATGCTTTCTCACTGCTGTTTCTTACATGTTATACAAAAGAAACATCTTAGAGGTCTTTCTCAACTTAATTTTCTTGGTAACAAAATAGTAAATATATCAAGTGATTATTTTCCCTTGGGCTATGAATCATGTTTAAATTAAACAAAAGAAAGACTAAAAACGATTGGGTAAAGAAAGAAAAAAGGGAGGAAGAAGAAGAAAGGAGAGAGAGGGAGAGAGAGAGAGAGAGAGAGAGAGAGAGAGAGAGAGAGAGAGAGAGAGAGAGATTAGGAGTAAAAACAAAACAAAACCAAAAAAGCATTACTCATTTCTTCATTTCACGGCTCTTGTGAGTTTTACAGCCTGCCATATATAATTTCCTCACAACATTGTCATAGTCTCTATATAACTACAAGGGTTGGTTTGTTTTTATAAACTGTTGGTCACATTAAGTATTAAGAAGTACATCTCATTTTCCTCTGAAATTTGGCTAATTTCACTCATCTCATTTATGAGAAAATCAGAATCACCTGATTGGAACTTTGATGACATTCACAAAATCCTGTAACTTGTCTGTTGGCTTGCAGTAAGTCATAGGCTACTGAGGGTGAATTGTTTCCTCCCCAGACTTATGTTTTAACAAATAAAGCTTGCCTGAAGATCAGAATGCAGAGCTAAGTCACTAGAGGCCAGGCAGTGGTGGCACACACCTTTAATCCCAGGACTCAGGAGACAGAGGCAGATGGATCTTTGTTAGTTCAAGGCTATGCTGGTCTACATAAAATTGATTCAGTCTAAAAGAGAAACAGAGCTTACACAAAGGTGATCCTAGCACTTGGGATCACACACCTATAAGCCCAGCACTTGGAAGACGGAGACAGGAGTGATATGACTGGGCAGAGAGAAGAATATAAAGTGGGAAGAGTCAGGTGCTCACTGCAGTCTGAGCAGCAGTCACTCTGAGGTTCCATTCGAGGCAGCCAGACTGAGGATGCAGTGTGAGGAGGCAGTCTGAGGACAGGATTGCCCTTTTGGTCTGAGTATTGGTAGAGGTAAGAGCTCTAATGGCTGGCCACTCTGCTTCTCTGATCCTTCAGCTTTCATCTCCTGATAGCTGACTCTGAGTTTTTACTAATAAGAACAATTAGAGTTTGTGGTACAATTAGAGAAGCTGCAGAGAAGTAACTAGTGACTGCCTCTCACTGTCATTCCTCGATCCAAAATGGCCAAGACTCTCCCCAAGCCCTGCCTTAATAATTCATGTTAGGGGCACACTTAGCAAAATTTTGGAGTTTTTTAGTGTGTATGACTGGTTGTTCTTGTCTGTAGCTTTCCCAATTGCCACTGCTATGCCTCCTTAATAAGAATAGAAGGAGGGTTCTTTCCACAGCCTTTGGTGGTGTGACTTATACTTATTAGGCACAAATATAGCTGTGGATGGTCAAGCAAATAATCCTGTATAATTCTAGTGAATAAAAACAGTACTAGGATATTTTACATTACTCAGACTGACATAGGATTCTCAGTCATAAAGCCAGCCTTTAACACAAACAGCTACCTTTAGTATTTAAATCAGATTCACTACAGGCTGGTTGCCCCTTGAAACAAATATCTGGTTGCCCCTAGAGAAAAATACCTGAGATCATTTTCCCAGGTCTTGTTTTACTGATTCAAGGTCAGACCTTGAAGCAACTTCAGCCTGCAGGTACTCCCTACCTCCCAAGGTGTGGCTAAATAATTGTTATTATTTAGTTTTGAATTCAAATGTTATTTTCTGTCTGGGAACCCTTGCCAACTTAGAGGCACATGCATGAGTCAATGTGACATTGTTAGCCTATAAGAAACTGCATGGCATTTTACGTATTATGAGGATTGGTAAGGACCTGAAAATGTATCTTATTATTGACTAGAGTTTGGATGTGAGAGGGAAGAGGAGAGGCAGCAGAGAAGCAACAACAAAGAGATTTAGAACTGATGAGGAAACTGTAGAGGAATTTTTTTTACTATTATTATTATTATTATTTTATTTTATTACTTTAAATAATACCAATCCAAATTCCCGCTTCCTTCCCTCCTCCCACTTCTCTCCCACTCCACCCTCCCCTCCCCCCACCTCCCTCCAGTCCTAAGAGAGGGCAAGGCACCCTGTCCTGTGGGAAGTCCAAGTCCCTCCCCACTACATCCAGGAAGGTGTGCATCCAAAGAGAATAGAATGTCAAAAAGCCAGTACATGCAGTAGAGACAAATCCCAGTGCCATTGTCATTGGCCCCTCAGTCTGCCCCAGCTGTCAACCACATTCAGAGGGACTAGTTTTAAAGAAGTAGTAAAAAAGAAAGTTACTTTCAGATCATGTGAAACTATTTTTTTCTTCTTCTAATGGCCTTTTTATATAGATAAGAATGTTTTCCTAAATCTTGATTACTCTGATGCCTTCTTACTTTTTTACCCTGGAGCAGATCTTGGAACTGGCTTCCCATGGTCTGCATCATTCTGGTGCCCAAACAGGGACCAATAAAGAGATAATCAGAAAATTACCCATTGGAGAAGAGGTAATTTTCACAGAGGAAAAGCCCACGTGGTATCTTTTGGGAGTGTTTGGGAGAGACACTCTCTAATGGCTGGCCTCATATAGTTTCCACTCATGGAGCCTGCTGATCCCTCTGTTGTGTACACAGGTAAAGATGGGTGAGTAGATTAAACCCCTGCCATTTAAAGTAAATCAGTGTAGCCAGGAGCAGATGTGTCTCACTGTCATGAAAAGCCTTAGGTTATTAAACTTATTAAATGCTATATTCTGTATGTCGTTGAAGTGCTTGAAGATTATCCATCTAAATATACCTGTGTATGATCTTGTAAATATACCTAACATGACTCTAAGTTTGGCTATTATATATGACCATTAATCTGTATTTCTTAATTACACACTACATTTTTAAATGAGCTGTGCAAGCCTAATATCTTAAACAAGAATAAAATGTGCATATAATATAATGAAATTAATTTTAAATTTGTATCAATATACTAAAATTAAGAAAAATGTAAAATATTTTGAGATTGGCAATTCTTTCTTGGATTAAAGTAGATTCAATGATCTGCCCTTTCCACACCATTTCTATATAGTATTCCCCTTTCTTCTTTTAGAAAGAGATCTCTGAATTTAACTCCTTTGTTTAGCCTTTTTTCACTATAACTTGTATCAATTTGTAACCAACTCCCTAAACAAAGACAAGCATCCATGATCCATCTTTTGGGAATGTGGACATTGTTCTCTGGATTAATTCCTATTGTTTGAGGGTGCTGGTAATCTCTGGAGGAACCCTGAGAAAATTTAGTATTATGGTTAAGTCCTTAGTGGTGAGGCTGGATCATCTCAACTAACCACCTTGAGGCTGTTTTGGCTGTAGACCTCAGAAGAAACTGCAACAGAGGCTTTCTGAGATGTGGGATCTTCTGGGCCATCTGCTCCCATCAGAGATTTTTCAGGGGGTCTTCCTCAATCAAAGCTTTATGGTCTGTTTCTTAGATTTGAGGAAAGTTATGCTGGGTTTTCCATTGCTGTAACAAATCACATCCCCATAACTTCATTTTTATATTAGCTACATAGAACTTTAATTTTCCTCTCTGTCATTGTGGCCCTATACTATTGACTTATCTTACAATTTGTTTTACCTGAAATAAAATTCCAATCCCTAGAGGCTGAAAAGGCCAATTAGATGTCAAGATTTTGGTAAAAGTAGTGTTAAATCTGCCCCTGTATCTATCAATCCCTCAATTTCAATGTCATTTATTTGTATTTTCAATTTTAGTCTTTGATCATTTATAGTTTGCTAAAATACTTCATTTTTTGTCTCTCATGAAAGTTTTATTTTATCTACTGAAGCTGCTTTGTCATCCAGAGCAGTATGTTTTTTTTAAAAAACATGCAATATGTCTTTTAATTGTTCTGTGGATGAGTTTCCCAAATGCTAATAGAGAATTACTGAACAAAATCTTATATCAGAGCATGCAAGAGGCCCCATAGGGCATTTCATGATGCCAGTGGTTACCTTGCCTGTCTTGCGTTGATCTGCATTGATTTGCCCAGTGCTGGCCTCTGCCCTACTTTCTACATGCTCCAGGAGGCTCCTACCTTTGGTTTGGATTCTCTATAGAGAAAGCATTGTTTCTAAGAAGATGTTTCCTGCAGTCCCTTTCCAGATGACCCTGTTTACCACAATTAAAACACCTAATCTTATGATCTTTCTTAAAAATTTTAGAAATCATTTATCCTGTCTATATATCATCATAAACATGAGATCCAATATCAACTGTATTTATATATATATATATATATATATATATATATATATATATATATATGAAAAAAACCTCAACTGTGCCCATTCTTCACACTATGGTCAACTTGATAAAACCCTACAGAACAAATTACGAACAAATTGATTGTATTTCTACTTCCATATTTACCTATGTGCTACCTGTCCTCACTTTCATGCCTCAGACCTCTCTGTATACCCAAGTATCTAGCAACATTCTTGTTGATATTAATGCTTAATATGTTGGTATCTAAAATACCTGGATCATGTCTGTGTAATTACATATTTTTCTTGAAAATATGTCTTAAAGTCTTCTGATAAATATAAATTCTTAATAACTTAGGGTGATAAATCTTCACTATATTTGAATATATAACTATACTTTTTCTGTACATGTAACAGAGCTATATACTAAAGAAAATAGAGGAATAAAGCATGTTTCTGGCCCCTAAGAATCTGACTTTCCAAGTATTGAAAACTGAATATAATAATCAATCTACTAAATGGTCATTTATAGGAATTTTTACTAACAAATATTTGTCATAAATACTAATGGAATGTGGTACATTTAGTGGACACTTAGACCACGAAAAGCATAGCATCTTCAGGTCCCTCTTTTTTTTTTAAGAAAAAAAAGGCTCTACATTTGGAAATTCAATCACTCAGGGTAATGATGGGTATCAAGGTAGTAGGAACCATCTTCCTCCGTATCAGAACAGTTGCTGGCACCTACATCAGAAAATTCTTGGTTACAGTCTTATAATGGCATTTAAAAAGTCATGTTTTAACATTTCATGTATAATTTCAAATTTTACAAAAGGAGTCAGAAGACTCAGTTTTTCCCTATAATGTCCATAATATTTGTTGATTACATTATATAGTAAAATTCATATGACCTAATAACACCCGTGATAGTTTTCAAGTCCTACTAAGAAGTGAGTACTTTGAGAGCCTAATAAAGGGAGAAGGAAATTTATTGGAGAAAAAAATAGTTACCAATAACATTCCAAACATTAGTCATACCTCCTATTCCCTTATGAACTATCAACTTCATAAATGAAAGAAATTGCTGTGTTAAAGTACCTTAATGATGTAGTGTGGGTCAGTGACAAATGATCTCCACAAAGAGCTGCCCCCACACCCTTTAGCAAGGCTTCAGAAAATTTAATTCCATGTACAAATAATATGCTTTTCCTAAAAATTCTAGGTACAGGAAGGTCTTATTGTTCATGGAATACAGATCTCTTGAGTGCTCAACAGTCTGAAGCAAAATTCACAAGTTCGCTACAAAAATTAAAAGTGTCCTAGAAGAGCACAGTAGTGATGGTTGTTGTGTAACATGCAATTGTAGGACCAGAGTAGGGTTTGAGAAAAGCACTTGATTGTCCATTGGAACATTGTATCTGACTATTTCTATGTTCCACATGAAGTATTAAATCATCTTCTTAAAGTATCTGACCTGTGAGGTGTAGCGGGAACAGAGCAGCAAGTGGGGTACAAGAGTCCTTTCCTTGCAGATCCCTTCAGTCTTCAGTATGGAAAACATCTGGAAAGTTGCAACATAAGCACTCTGAGAGAAAAAGCACATGTTTTAAAATAGCTCACAGGAGACCATCCTATAAGAAGAAAGTTGAGCTTGGGACCAGAAGGAGAAATAATCATTAGCACAATAAATTGATGGTAAAAGACAATACCCAGAGGTAAGACTCACGATGCTATCACAGAAAGACAACTGATAGCTGTACAAAGGCCAGGAAATGAGAAGCTAGGGGAACTCAAAGACTGGGACACTTAGTGGATAGAATCTGTTCAGAGAATGTGCAAAATCAGCAAGGATGAGGAGAACAGAGCATAGATGGTCTGAACACCAAGGCAAGGAATCTGCAAAACACTAATGGACTTTCAGCAGAGAATTATGTGGGCTACTGGGCAGTTAACTTAGCACAGCCCTTGTCCAGGATTTAGGGGTTTGGTTTTTACCTCTGACACTTAGCTATAAGTCTTAGGGAAAGCAATTTCATGTCTGTCACTGAGTGGTCACTATATAACCCCCGGAAAAGGATAAGCTGTATCATGCAGATCAAAACTGGAAGACTTTATTTCTACTTCTTAAATCTAGGCCATTGCTTTCATTTTAGGAATCTTTTCAGTATTCAAAATCTAGTTCCAGTTGCACTCTGAATCAGCATGGTTTTACAGCTTATAACACTTTTTTGCTGTATTTTAGTGATGCAGGATTTTCTCATATAGCCCAAGCTAGATTGAACTTTGTGATCCTCATAACTCAGCCTCTTGAGTATAATTCTCCTGTGATTACAGGCGCAATCAACCATGACCTGATCCTCTCTTAAAGAGCATCTCAATTGTCCACACATTGTCTGGGAGAATTCTCTGAGTATGTAATCTCTGATTAGGTTTCCTCATCAAACACCTCAACAATAAACAGCATTTACAAAGCTCATATGGACAGAGGTTTCATGCTTTAGACACAGTAATTTTCTTCTTCCAACATTCAGGTATCTAACAGTTTTAAGTTATAAAAGAGCTATATTCCAAATATTAATACTGAGACTTATTAAATCTTTCAATCCAGTTGCCTATTTATAGGAAAACAAAATGAAGCAATATTTTATACAGCATCATCATAATTCTACCTTAAATATATACCACATAGAAAAGTTACAGAACTGAAAATCCTATTCACCACATAAATCTGAAAGGATAAAACAGAGAGGGAGAGATATCTACAGATTAATTTTGAGATATTTCAACAAATTCAGGATGCAGTCTTTGAATAGATTCTGACTTAAACAAACAAATCACTAAAACAAACATTAAAAGGATCTCACAATCATGAAAATTTGAATCCTAAGTACTTATTTGATGACATTAAGAAGTGATCTATTCAAGGGAGGTAGCAACAATATTATATTTTAAACTTCTGGAGTATCGAATTGCTTATAAATTAAATGATATATGGATTATTATTAGAATACCTAGTGGTAAGGAAGATTATAAATTGCTAATGTATTCTGAAATAAAATGCTTAAAGTTTCCAAAAATAAAATGTATCTTAAAAAATAATTGAATATTTCTTCAAAACACACTGAACCAACTCTGCCCAAAAGCATGTTTTTCCTGAGGAAGTATGCAAATCAAGTGAGATTATTGAAACTTTTAAAATAATATAGGTATATTGTCAGGAATCTGGATAAGAGATGTTCAGGTGATAAGCAATGACAAGCAGTACCTTCAGCACTTGGACCTGGTGATGTACAGGATCCAAGACTCCACCCATTTACTGGACCAGGATCTTCCTTTAACAATCTTTTCAGTGATGGGCCATTCTGGAGGTCAGGAAAGATTGTCTAACATGGCTTTAAACTAAAGTTTAATGAGAGAAGAGCAGGCAAATGAGTTGTTATCCATGAAACTAGCTTATATAACAGCAACTAATCCAATTTTTATTTCATGTGTTTACTGAGGATGTCCTAAATAGGTCATTGCTCTATAGACTATGGATAAAGTACTGTAGAAAACAAAAAGATATGACCTCATGTAATTTAGGATCTAACAGTGGCTAGGTAATTCATACTGAGTGCTTAATGTGTATTAAGATTTGATATAAGCCCTTTATATACATAATTCATAAGAAAAAGAGATTAGTAGTTAAATAAAATGTTCAGAATTCATGATATTAAATATTAAGCAGGTCAACCTAACCTCACCAAGAGAGCAGACAAGTTTTCCAATATTTTACTCCTTGCATCTCTTATTCTTGGTGACCATATCATCACTAACACACCATGATCACAATCTTTCACAGTTCCTAAAGTTCTCACTGTGGCCTAATTTCACCTGAAGACACCAAAGTGAAGGGTGGTTTGTTCTCATACAATGCTGAGTTCACTATAAAGAATGCTTACTCAAAGTCTCAGAACACCACCACAAAAGCCATAGTCTCTCTCTTTTGAGTTTTCTATGTGTGCAGGTTTATGTGTGTATGTATGTATACATGTGTGTATACATATATTGTAATATTTGTGTGTGAGAGTGGGTGGGTGCAATGTGCATGTATGTATGTGTGATTCAAGAACTCTGAAGTCACAGAACGTCCTACAGATTCAAAGTCCCGTGTCTCTCTCGTGAAAGAGTTACCAAAATCAAGGTGACCTGGAGACTTTGTTGATACACAAACTGAAGCTTGTCTCCCAGGCTTTCTGGCTCTTTATATTTGAACAGGGGCCTGAGAATTTTCAATTTCAACAAGCTCCCAAGGGATAGTATACTTGCCACCACTATCTTTGCTCAAATTTGACTGCTTTACATAATGAATCCCCTCCTTCAGAAAGATATCCTTCAAATATTTTCTAGAAGCCATTTTCTTTGTGAGTGTGGCATTGATGATACCATACTCTAAAATATGGAATAGATCAAACAAAGCAAGGCTATATTTTGGGGGTACTCTTCTCAAACTAGACCATCAGGGTCTCTAGTTAATGGAACCTTCAATATATACAGCATGTGGTTTCAATGTCCCTTTGGGCACTTGTGTTTCAGTAATCCAGAAGGAAGAAAAAGTTGGGAAAACATTGACTAGCCATTCATTACAGATTTGGCCCAAAGGGCAGGACACCCATCGAATGCTATCTAAATAGAACCCCATGACCACATATAATTGAGTGAGAAGTGTAACATATACTCCAGCCTTGTGCCCACAGAGGAAGGGAGGAAGAAGGCAGAATTTGATGTGCACCTTTTGGTCTATCTCTTTTACTGGCCTTCTCATTTGTGGTAAATATCCTAAGTTATACAGACAATGAACATTCATTAGTTAATTTGAGCTATTCACTGATTTTATTCTGGATCTGTAGCTTAGTCTCTTAAAGTGTATAAAGTACCTAGGAACTTGCATTGAGTTAATAAACATAGTGATTTCAGAACAGAATAATCAATACAGTTTTTGAAGGATTCAGGGTCATTAGGATTGTAGTGACCAGAAAAGCATGCATTTGCAAGATAAGCTGGTAAGGAAAGAAGCTAGATGAATATTATATGCCAAATATAAGGAAGTAGAGTGGTGCTTTATTTGTGTTTTAATAAATAAAGCTTGCCTAAAGAACAGCGCGCAGAGCTAAGCCATAAGAGGCAAGGAAGTAGTAACATACACCTTTAATCTCAGAATTCAAGGCCACCTTGTGATACACAAGACGGAATCTATATAAAAGGAGAAATAGAACTCACACAAAGGTGCTCCCAGCATTTGGGTTTCACAGGCCTTTAATCCCAGAACTGGAGAAGTAGAGACAGGAGTATTATGGCTGGGTGGAAAGAAGTATGTAAGGCAGGATGACACAAGAGCACAGAATCACCCTTTGTCTGAGCTTTGATAGAGGGAAGAACTCTGTACTGACTTGACTGCTTTGCTTTTCTGATCTTCAACTTAAACCCCACCATCTGTATCTGGGTTTTTATTATTTATGCTACATATAGAACACAAATTTTTGTGTACGAATTCATGAAAAAGCCATTTGCTTGTGCCTTTACAACCACTGACATAGGCCAGAGCTATGCACAGCCAGAGTCACTGTACTACCAGCTAGGTTTTCCTTTCTTCTCTCATGGTGGTATTTCCCTGAACCTCCTTCTCAGGTTGCTGCCAAACTAAGTAGCTGCCTTGAAATCCAGTCAGGCTTTTACTGTTCTATGCATCAGCAATAAGTCTTACATCTTCATTATTATCAGTGGCACTGATGAGAAGATAGGGAATTATTTGAAAGGGGAATTACATAAAAAAGGGAGTTTATTCCCACATTAAAAAATGAGAAACACAATTACAATAAAGTTAAGTCTACACATAATTATGTAATGCATGATTTAAAAATAGGACAATTAAATGAAGGGATAATCAACTTAACCAGGATTGATGTACTGTTAACTATCATTTTGATAATCATTGTTGTCATTTTGATAATTCTTTGCTTATCTTTTAAAAAGTTGTTTGATTGTTTCCTAATTTTCTGAGAAATCACCATACCAAAATCCAAAGTGGCTGTACCAGTTTGCACTCCCACCATCAATGCAGGAGTATTTCCTTTACCCCACATCCCATCCTCTCCAGCATAAGTTGTCATCAGTGCTTTTGATCTTGGCCATACTTACAGGTGTAAGATGGAATCTCAGAGTTGTTTTGATTTGCTTTTCTTTGACGAATAAGGATGTTGGGCATTTCCTTAAGTGTCTTTCAAACATTTTAGATTCATCTGTTGAGAGTTCTCTATTTAGCTCTATACCCCATTTTTTATTGAATTATTTTTTCTTTATAT
Source organism: Ondatra zibethicus (assembly GCA_004026605.1). NCBI lineage: Eukaryota > Metazoa > Chordata > Mammalia > Rodentia > Cricetidae > Ondatra > Ondatra zibethicus. The sequence goes on along the minus strand of PVIU01006933.1, from coordinate 6,809 downwards.
GACGAATTACTTGAGTTCTTTATATATTTTGGAGATCAGTCCTCTTTCCAATGTGTGGTTGGTGAAGATCTTTTCTGATTCTGTAGGCTGCTGTTTTGTCTTGTTGACCATGTCCTTTGCTTTATAGAAGCTTTTCAGTTTCAAGAGGTCCCATTTATTAATTGTTTCTCTCCATGTCTGTGCTACTGAGGTTATATTTAGGAAGTGGTCGCCTGTGCTAATGCATTCAACTTTAATTCCCACTTTCTATTCTATGAGGTTCAGTGTAGTTGGTTTTATGTTGAGGTCTTTGATCCAGTTGAACATGAGTTTTGTGCATGCCAATAGACATGAATCTATTTTCATTCTTCTACATGTTGATATCCAGTTACGCCAGTACCATTTGCTGACTGTGCTTTCTTTTATCCATTTTATGTTTTTTGCTTCTTTGTCAAAAAATAGGTGTTTGTGGGTATGTGGATTGATATTCAGGTCTTCAATTTGTTTCCATTGGTCCCCTTGTCTGTTTTTATGCCAATACCAGTACTGTAGCTCTGTAGTAGAGTTTGAAGTCAGAGATTGTGATGCCTCTTGAATTTCCTTTATTGTGCAGGATTGTTTTGGCTATCCTGGGTTTCTACTTCTCCATATGAAGTTGAATATTATTCAAAGGTTCTCTCACATACAAAGATCCATGAATGTCAGCTCAAAGGTGGGAGTGGCATGTCTGATGAACTCCCTAACAGAGAAAGTTAGTTAACAAAGGAATTAAATCATCAGGGAATCCTAGAGTTGAAGGTTAGTATGCTACTCTACATTTTTAGGTGGTAGGTAAAAGAGCCAAAAGATTTATTTTAATTAAAATTGTGGCTAGGGCACAGATCTTTAAACTCACCATGCCCCTTCTTTTCTCCCAGCATGGATGGAATTGGGTAACAAAGCAACCTAAATGGTCAGGTGGAAGCTAATGGCTCCCAAATTGGATAGGACATACACGAGGTGCTATAATTTCTATGGGTCTGGCTCTTGAGTTTTGCTCTAGGTGGTAGAGACAAAGGGGAGAGACTCAGGTCTCTAAATTGTCAGTTATGAGGTATGCTGTTATCAGCCATTATGGTTGTGGGGTAAAATCAGAGCAGCAGCTTGGACAAGTAGTAATTTTATGTCCTTGGATATCCATAAATATCTTACATGGAATGCTCTTTCTTAAACCCTAAGCACTGACCAAATGCCTGCTGATAAAAGTAATTGCACAAAGGCAGATCTCTGCATTTAACTAGGAGAGAGAAATGAGGGTCTGGCGGTGGCAAACTGTTTTCACACATAGCTAGGAGAAACAGTTCTGAACTATGGAAATTAATTCTCAAAACTGTAACAGAAAGTGAGTTAGCATTTCCTTCTGGTTTAAAACCTTTACCAAAGCCCTTTGATCTGACATGATCATGAAAAGACGGCTGAGCAATTACTGTATAGTGTTCCAGCTAGTAGCAATTTTGGTTTTTTTTTTTTTCATTTAATAAATGAAGTCTGTGAATTTCTCTGAGTAATGCATATAGCTGATCCTCACTTTTGGACAATAGCTGGAATAAAGAATACAAATAAAAGGGTTAATGCTCCTATAAGCACCAAGTTAATAAAAAATGCTCCATAGGAAATTACTATTAACAAAAATCTTTGCCTGAGTTAACAAAGAAGTTGGCCATCTCTTATGCAGAAGAAGGTTGGAATCTCGAATGACTGATAGCACTAATTTGAGAATGTAGTGTTTCTATTTATAAACCTAGCTGGGAATTATTCTAGACTCTTCTCAGGTGGACATGTTCTTGATTCCAGGACATTTCTGACCAATTAAAAAAGCAGGATGTAGCACAAATTTACTAATAATCAGCATAATATGAAGCTGTTAAGCATGTCTTAAAGTTGTAGGTTTGAGTTATTAAAAGAAAGGAATGTACGTTTAGAATGTTAATTTTATCCATTAGCTTTTGATTAATAGACTCTATTTTAATGAAGAATTGTTAGATAGAGTTAACCTGGTTAGTGGTATATATCTGTAGGACCAAGGCTACAGATGAAGTAGACCTGATAAATTTATGATCAAAGCACTAATATACCATTTTGGCTACAAGAAGGCAGAGCTAACCATCTCAAAACATACATAGCAAGATTTTCGTAGCAGAAAAATTGTCAGAAATACATATGGAGAATGTGAGCAAAATCTATAAAATTAGTAATGGAACATTTTTTAAGGACAGTCCAGTTCTTTGGGCTCTATAATCCAAAAAGGTAAAATGGGGCATAGGAGATCTCTTGTGGTTGCTTCTTTCTGGTAAGGGGCAAAGTTGTATGTCTTGGATACTGGAAAACTGGAGACCTGAGAAGATCAGGCTGTCTCAGACTTAGTGAGGCATTCAAGTAGGTTTGGGGCAGTCAGTTTCTATAGAATGCAATAGGGTCTCCTGGGGTGAGAGCTGTAGGGATTGTCACCTTTGTAGATGAGTTGTCATTAGTCTTTATCAATAGATTTCTCTTTTCAAACTGAATATTATTTTGACGCTATCCATATCTTTTCTTTTCCTGTGGAAACAAGAGTAAAACCCCATCCCCAACATAGCACATCTCCTGATTTTCATCTGAGGTCAATACATCCTTGAAATATACCAGCTGGTTTAATTCAAAAGTTTTTCTATGATCCAATGTCTCTCTGCTGCCACTGTTCCCTTCTGATTAGCAATAAGAAAATTCAAGGTTAATAAAGCATTATGCAATCTATTTCTGAGGGTATTTTTTACCCCTTTCTGTTTGTTTAACAAATTCTTTATAGTTCAATTTGATTTTTCTATAACTGCCTGACCTGTAGGATTGTGTGGTATACTTGTAATATTCTTTATATTATCATAAACAAAAAGCTGTTTCATTTTCTTTGAGACATGCATTGGACCATTGTCTGTCTTTATTTGTGCAGATATATGCATGATGGCCAAAGCTTCAAGTAAATGTATAATTACTGAATCAGCCTTTTCTGAACTCAAAGCAATTGCCCATTGAAAACCTGAATAAGTGTCGATGGTGTGGTGAACATATTCTAATTTTCAAAATCATACAAAGTGGAAAATATCCATCTGCAGATTTCAGTCCTTTGAATACCCTTTGGGTTATTTCCTAGAGGTAATTATATTTGGTTATATAAAGAACAAGTAGGGCATCTTCTTACAATCTCCTTAGCTTGTTGCCATGAAATAGAAAAGTCCTTTTCAAACCTTTGATATTGAAATGTTGTTTTTTATGAAATTCTGAGGCCTTAAGCATATTTGCAAACTATAATAGAGCAATTTCTGCATTACCTTTTGCTATAGGACTTGGCAGACCAGTATGGGATTGGATGTTTGTTATGTATATGTATGGAACAAAGCCTATTCCTAATTGTATCTTGTACCTGAATAAATAATGAAGCCAATTCTGTATGATCTGGTATAAATTCAGTGCTTTCAATATGCAAAACAACTATTTCTGTATATTGTAAATCAGTAACTATATTGAGAGGTTCTTTAAAATCCCTTAGTACCCTGAGAATAGCATATAATTCTGGCTTTTGGACAGAATCATAAGGGCTTTTTTCCACTTTACATAAATCTTCTGATATTTAATCTGCCTCTCCTGATTGCTTTGCATCAGTATAGATAGGGCTCCAGTTATTGGTATGTCATGTACAATGTGGAGAAAGATTCAATTAGATCTCATTATAAGGTTAATTCTATCGCTTTGGGGATAGTCTTAATTAATTTCTCCAAAAAATTAGTACAAGCTCTTTGCCAGTGTTCATTGTCTTTCTATAATTTTGTAATTTCATCATTTTTATAAGGTAGTATAATTTCTATGGGATCTATTATGATACTTGACAAAGTCTCAATTTTCCTTTTATAATTAATTCAGAGACCTTTTCCACTTAAGATTTTAATTTTTTATTCAATTTATGTGATAAAAAGATCCATTATAAAATAGTATCTTCCCTCTGCAATAAGATTCCTGTAGGGGAACATTTTGAGGATAATATGATCACAATGCAGTTAAGATTTAGATTCACATGGTCCACATGTACCTCCTGTACTTTCTCTTCAATCAAAGTCAATTATTTCTCAGCTTCATCTGTTAATTCCCTGGAACTATTTAAGTCTTTGTCACTATCTAAGGTTTTATTTAAATGAATTATTAGATCAGGCATTATTCTAGATTGGAAATTGTAGGAGAATGCAAATAAAACAGTTCCACATTAGCTCAGAATTGAGTATAATGAAGGGTTCTTTATTTCGAGGGGACTCACAGATCAAAGTCCTCTACATGATTGGGCAACATGAACCAAATCCAGCAACCAGATTAGAGAGGAAAGAGAGTGAGTGGGCATGCCAGAGCACATGTTTTTGTTACCCAAGGCCACACCCAACCTGGTGCACCATCTCAAAGGTCATTGGCTGAAGGAGGTTCCCTAGCACATCCCCCTTTTATCTAAATAAGAGAGTTCCAAACCCAATACAAAACTATATACAACAAGAACAGATATCAAGTATAAAAGTTAGAATGACAACCAACATAAACAATATTAAGCAAGAACCATATGATAAATAATTTGTTGATTATTTTATCCTAAGGAGTCTAAATCTTGTGTTAGAAATTTCTTGTCTAAGTCATGATTGTTGTTGATGCACTCAATAAGTGTATATATATTAGATATACAAGTATTTTACTTATTGTATATAGTTTTTATTATTTTTATAGCCTTTTTTTATTTTAGACAAAAAGTGGAAATACAGTGATATTTTATTTGTGTATTAATAAAAAAAAAGCTTGCCTGAAGATCAGAATGCAGAGCTTAGTTTTTCTTCTTTTTGTTATAGCCTCTTTTATTTTAAACAAAAAATGGAAATGTGTGATATTTTATTTGTGTCTTAATAAATAAAGCTTACCTGAAGATCTGAATGCAGAGCTAAGCCACTAGAGTCCAGGGAGTGGTGGCTCACACCCTTATTCCCAGGACTTAAGGCCAACCTGGGCTATAAGAGATTGAATCTGCCTAAAAAAAAAAAAAAAAAAGAACTCACATAAAGGTGGTCCCAACATTTGGGAGTCACAGGCCTTTAATCACAGCATTAAGTGTGTGGAAACAGGAGTAATATGGTAAGGTAGATAGAGGTACATAAGGCAGGAGGAGACACAAAACATTGAAGTCTGAGGTTTGGCAGGGAGCATTGCAGTCTGCAGTCATATTGAGGACAGGATTAACAATTTGTTTGAACTTTCTAGTGGCTTGGCTTCTTTGCTTCTGATCATCAGCTTGAACACCAGTATCTGTTTCTGGGTGTTTATTTTTCATGCTACAAGGAAGAGAGTTTGAGAAAGACCAAAGTCACAAAAAAAGTTATAAGGTTGTTGAAGGGCTAAGGATAGTAGTGAGATGTTGACTGAGGTTTTCTGTCCTGGCCAGTCCTGCAGCCATTAAGTCCCAAAGAATCAAAAAGAGGTCTACATAAGTTTTAAACTGATTGGCCCATTAGCTCAGGCTTCTTATTAACTAATTCTTATAACTTACATTAGCCCTTAATTCTTCTTTGAGTTAGCCACATGGCTTGGTACCTATTTTGGCAAGGCAGTCACATCTTGCTTCCTCTGAGGCTGGGTCACAACTACAGACTGAAACTTCCCTCTTCCCAGAAAACTTATTGCCCCGCCTCTACTTCCTGCCTGGTTGCCACACCTATACTTCCTAGCTGGCTACTGGCCAATCAGTGTTTGGTTTTGTTTTTTTTTAAAATAATACAAGTGACAGGATAAAGGCCATTGTCCCACAGCTCTTCCCCCCTTTTTTAAAAATAACAAGAACTCTGAATCTAATATCCTTTGTTTAGTTTTTCTCTTGACCATTATCTATAACAACTTGTAACCAACATTCTAAACAAAGGAAAATATTCATAGTCTTTTTTGGGGAATGTTGGTTGTAGTTTTCCAGGATACTTCCTGCTGATTGGGGGCACTGATGATATTACAGGGACCTAAAAAAAATTTAGAATTATGGTCAAGTCTTGACTGGAAAATTCTGTGAGGCTTGATCATCTCAGGCAGCAGTCTTAAATCTGTTCTGGATGTAGAACTCAGACATCTGGGCCATCCACTTCTATCAGAGATTTCTCAGGAGGTCTTTCTTAATCAAATCTTAGCCCAGAATAAATCCATAGCCTCTCATTTCCTGTGGAAACAAAAGCAAAACTTCTTCCCTAAAGTAACATATCTTTTGACTTCAATTTTGAAGTCAAGGAATTTACATAATATTTATGTTTTATTAATTCAGCAGCATTTATATACAAATGTCTTTTAGAAGCTCTTGCTCGATCCGCAGTTGTCAAGCAATTCAAAGATAACTATAGTATCCAGACTCTCTGTGTATTTTCATTTTTTCCATATTTTTTTATTTTTTTCCATTCAAAAAAAAATAAATAAAATTTTTACATTTCCTCCCCTTCTCCCAGTCCTCTCCAGCTCCCCCCCACCGCTTTTCCCTCCCCCTGCTTCCTTAAAAGAGGGCATGGTACCCTGCCCTGTGGGAAGTCCAAGGTCCTCCCCTCTCCCTCCTGGCCTAGGAAGGTGTGCATCCAAATAGACTAGGTTCCCAAAAAGATAATACATGCAGAAGAGATAGGTCCTGGTGTCATTATTGATGGCTTCTCAGTCTGCCCCCATTGGCAGCCACATTCAGAGAGTCTGGTTTGATCATATGCTCATTCAGTCCCAGTCCAGCTGTATTTGGTGAGCTCCCATTAGATCAGACACTCTGTCTCAGT